>SCDS01001413.1:0-13306 GCA_004149465.1 Drosophila nigromelanica | reverse complement strand
GAAAAACATGAAACACCAAGGAATTAATCTGGGCTTAGGCTTATTAAAAGGCACAAGAATTATAAATAAAAAGCGAGTAAAGTACAACATTTTCCTTTAATTTATAAACGCTTCATTTAAGGAAGACTCAAAGCTCTTAAGGTGCTCAGGCATAATATTATTTACATTGGTAAAAAAATGTTTATTTTATTGTTATATTTATTATTGGCTGGATTGTCAAAAGCTAGCAATATGAAAGTCAGAAAAATATACAATGTTAACATTTTGTATACGATTAAGAACTGATTTCTTTTGACTAAAGAAGTTAGACTGCACATTAAAGTTTTTATTTAAATATTGTAAGCAAAAACTTAAAACTTGCATAAAAGCTTGGGGCTTAGTTAATATCAGAAAGTAAAAGAAGCGAAATTTAATTTTTTTAATGCGTAACTCTGACTTATAAGTACACATTTTAATTTTTTTTATCTTAAGTCAGTAACCAATTAAATTAAATATATATTGTTAGGATTGCATTATTTGAGTGAACACAAAAAACTCGTAATTTAATGCATTTATTATCAGGCAACGATATATGGCTGTTAACTTTGAGCATAACTCGTTTTATTTGTGATTTGTATCCGAAATTTATCATGCGAAACTTTATAAAAACTCATATCTCTGCAACTATTGTACAACAGCATACATATTATACCCAAACCAAACCTGAGTATAAACAAAATGGGAAAACGACGAACGAACGAAACATGAAACAATTCACAACACACGTGAAAAATGTTTATGTATCGCTCTACGACACCCTCCCCTAACGTCCTCAGCCCTCGGTCCTCAGTGCTTGGCCATTGCTCTTTTTCCAGTTGATAGGAAACAAATTGAAGGGAATGCTGCCATTTAATAAATCATGTTTTGTTTGGCTTGGCTTGACAATAATAACTTGTGCTCATGTGGCAACTGTTGTGGCCATGTTGTGTGTGTGACCACAACAAAAACAACACAAACAACAACAACAACAACAATAACAATGGGAGCTGCATAGGTAGGCACAGCCAGTGGTGTTGGCAGCTGCGTGAAAGTGACCACAGGAACATCCGCTGTTGGCCAAAAAACATAAACTCGCCAAGAACTTTTTGTCCCCGAACGGGACAGGGGGGGGGGGGGGGGGGGGGGGGGGGGGGGGGGGGGGGAAATAAGGTGGCACAGAGTTATATAAGTTGCGTTTATTATTTGAGTGTGTCTGTAAGTTTTGTGCTTGTTTTCTGGCGAAAACCAACAAAAAAAAAAACAACATAACGTGAGCTAGCTACAAAACTATTGACTTAAAGATACTGTGACTGGTAGATACTGTAACTATAAGATACAGTATATGTTAGAAGTGCGTGTTCCGAACATTTATCAAATGTGATAAAGTTGAGAAGATACAGATAAATAAGCAAACTTTTTATGTATATATCTCGTTTAATTTAGAATATGTATTTGCTTTCTAAAGCTAGAAAACTAGAAAGAGTTCTCAACCTAAAAAAAGCTAAGGTATATTTATTTATTATATTTTTATTATATGGAAATATACAATTTTGGCTTTGGATTTTATATTTTTTTAACCTGGTCTTTTTAAATAAGTAACTATTTATCTTATAATTTGGAATTGGCTGGCATAATAAATTTCTAGTGTTTGAGTATGCCCTCATAGAGCTATTTGGCATGCAGGGTATAGAAATAGGAGGAACTGCAGAAAATAACGAGCTACAACTGAAGCTTTTGGCTGAGCACTTTGTGCATAACTTCCCATTTATGGTACCCCCCCTCGAAACCCCTTCAGCCCCCAAACCCAACTGTGCGTCGTACAATTGTTTGCTCGTTCTTGTAGTTGTGGCGTCACTTGGCGTCCAGAAACGCAGCGGTTGACTTCGTCTATGGCTATCGCAGTGGGAATGGAACTGCTATAACGAATAGGTATGATGTGGGGGGTAGGGTGCTCCCTGTCCGGCGGTGGACAGACTGTGAACTGTGGCTACTGCCGCCTGACTGTTGCTGCTGCTGCTGCTGCTGGTGGTCCAAGTGCTCGTCCTCGGGGGAAATTCCTGTCCATTGTACATGACTTTTGATATTTATGGGTAATTTCGTTTGCTTTTGCGTTTGGACCTGGGTTTGGGTTTTGGGCTTAGCAGCGTTTCAATGCTAGGTGAACTGAATGAGCCTAAGAACAAGTTCAGACCAATTTTGTACAGTGGCTGCCAGCAAAACGACAACATAAATCAACATTTTTGTTTTTAATTTGCTTGCCGGCAGCCATCGTCTGATTTTGACAATAGACCAAAAATATATACAGCGATAAGCTGGCAGTTCGTTGCCAGTTTTACAATTAGGCAAACCCGAAAATTTATTATAGTGATTTTTATCAAACGAATGGCGGCACTTGGCGGCCCAATTAATCATAAACTTTTTGCCCCCAGCTACCTTTGCAGCCACCCAATCGGGCGGCACCGTCGACAACATGTCGCCCAGAGCTGAGGAGACCGAGACCTGTGAAAAACTTGAGTCCCATTTACCTTCGTCAACTTGCTGACATATGGAATTTTTAATTCGGTTAAATTTCTCTCACCTGTCATCGTAGACAAATCCGGCGTTTAATGTGTTTAAGTATAAAACAAAAGCGAGCAATGTGCAGCCGACGAGTCCTGCGTAGTCCTTGGCTTCCATTCTGAAAGAGGGGCGCAACAAAACAAAAGCAGACAGTCAGACAAATAAACGAAATGGTCACAAATATTAAAGTTGAGTGTCATAAAATATATTCTCAAATTAATTCTCAAAGGCGCCACAACAAAGCACATAATCCCCTTTGCAAAGGCAAAGCTTTTACACCCATCTCCATCTGGCATAAAATATATATATATTTTTTGGGTCTTTCTTTATTTTTTTGTTCATTTATAATATTCCTTGCTTTGATAAAATATCAGAGTTGTGTAAGGTAAAAAAGTCAACACAAGAATACACAATTTAAAATTGTGATATTCCAAGAAAAGCCTCTTGTCGGGCTTATATTCCTCTGTCATTAATTAATCAGAAGAAACATATTTTCTAGATATTATATTTTGGTACCTTAATTTTAATTGATTGGGCTTTGAAAACAAAAATAATAAAAAATCAAGCTTATAAAATTTGCAAACACACTATAAAGCTAAACACTCTTGTTTGATTGTATATTTATTTTCTTCCATATTGCCAAAACTAAAAAATATTTTAAGATATTTATCATCATCATTTTTTTTTAAACAATTATAAGATTTTGTCCATGTTATAAACACATGCAAGTAATCACAAAAATTCCGATAATTCTTGTTTTTTAGTCAGCTGAACTATCAAAAATCAAAACAATAAATATATATAATAAAAAAAAATTTAAAAAAAAATTCTTGCTTTGATAGAATCTATTTATGAGCTTCATCCGTTTTTTTTTGTAAATCGTAACATAAATGTTCATGTCAGAGTCATGTTTATTAATTTATAGAGTTAATAAATGTTTCCAATCATTCTATTTAGTAGTGAATTATAGAGAATATTTCTGGCACAAATCAATAGCCAGTAATGAGAACAAATCTGCAATCAAAACTGTTGAATGCAAACAAACCGAAATGCACGTTCATAATGATAATTGCTCGAATCTATAGTAATTGATGGGAATGCGGATATGGCTGGACTTGGACATGACCCCGGATCTGGTTAACTGTTGTCATCGTCATCGTCATCGTCATCATTATCCTCATGGCATTCTTCGTTTTATATTAGCCGCAGACATGTTGTGTGTTGTACGTATTGCTATCTGCTATCTCTTTTCATTGCGGCTACCCTTTTCAGTGTGTGTGTGTGTGTGTGTGTGTACGTTGACGGAAATTAAACGTTACGAGTACATTTCGGATCGTCTGGCCTGCCATGGTGCATGGCACTCGGATTCTGTGGACAACTGAATGCAGTATTCAGAAATGCCACTTGAAATGCAATCCGCTGCCCGGTTCCGCTTCAGTTGCTTGTTTTTGTGCTGGACACCATTGTTGCTGCTGTTGTTGTTGTTGTTGTTGCTGTTGCTGTTGCTGTAGTTGTCATCATCACCATCAAGCGCCATTACAAGTAATGAGTGCGGCAGGTTGGTGGGTTTGGTGGGGCCTCTGGTTAGGTGGTTGGGTCGTCTCGGTCATTGCATGAAAATTGTTATCTCGCACAATGCAGACGATTTCCGGCAGGCATTTTCCCATGTACACGCCCCAAAAGACACGAATGTCCTGCCCCACTGCCCCCGCCGCCGCCTTGCCCCAATTCTCACGCTATGTGCACTGGGCAACACAGAAATTAAGTCGCACCGTTTGCAAATGACAATGGTGGTCGTCGCCATTCCACTGCTGAATGTTGCTGTCATTCTCTCTGTTTGTCCTTCAGCTGCTGCAGGTAAAACTTTTGTTTCATTCGCTGTGTTTTTCTTATTTTCCTTTATTTTCATTTCACTTTGCTCTAATTAAGTGAATTGTTTTGATCAAAATGATATATTTATCTCCGTCAGCAATACGTGGCCCGAAAATAATCACCATATAATATTCCGAATGATTCGAATCGTTGCGCCTGCTCGGCAAATATAATAACTGATTTCAGTTTACTTGAGCGCCCCAAGCGTCCAGGCAAATTAGCTCACATTCAATACTCGTTCTGCGTGTGTGCTGTAGCCACATCATATCAGCACTCCAGGCATCTAAACACTCACACACTCGCACACACACACACACATTCACACATACCAAAGCCCAAGCCCAAACCTATTCAAATATATTGTATATCGTTTCGCTGTCCTATCCTCTTACTTTCTCGCCCCCTATCTCTAGCTGAAACGATGCTGCTAATGAGTTCTAATAACGATATTGCGCTATACTAAATATTAATATACATATATAGCATGTGTATCTGGGGCCACATAAATAGAAGTTAGTTTGGGCTAGTTGCGGACTAAAGTTGTTGGATGTCTGTGTTGCTGATTGGCAATATCTTTTGATGGCTCTTGAATATTAAGGAGTTTGGGTCTCAATATTAATATTAGTCAAATTCAAAAATAATATTGTAACTGGTCTTTATTATAACTATTAATCATTAAAAAAACCCTTTGGAATTATTTGCTTTGTAAATTTTTAAAATAAATGTATATAATATTTTTCAATAATAAACAAAACCAATATAATATAAGGTATATTGTTACAAAATAAATAATAAATCAATAAGAAATACTTTTATCGCTTTTAACTTCTGTTCTTCTATGTCATTAAAAATTTCAAAATTTAAATCTTTAAAGCTCGATACGATTTTAAAGCGATTTAAAATAAGTTACTAAGAAAATATACCCAAATGTTATTGTCAATAATAAATAAATTATTCACTTTCAAAGTAAAAAATAACTTTGTTTTAGTACTTAAATGCATTAAAATATTATGAACTTCTCAATCCGTTTCTTTAAATAAGAATATTTTACTTCGTTTATGCAAATCCCATAAATTGTGTTTAGCATTTCTTCGAGCCTAAATATGCGCATTTCAAATGGATTTTAACGCCACATCCTTAGACTCGAGAGACTTTCACCAATTCCAATTCCTATTTGAAAACCGGCTTTTAGGTCGCACTTTAATACAAATTGCCTTAAAGATATCATTTATTGTTATTGATTTTTCTGTATTTTTTTTGTGGAAAGGATAAGAAAGCTGTTAAACTGATTGGCCAAAGTTCAGTCAGAATTTTTACCTTTGGCCAAGGCCAAGCAAGTAATTAATTTCGATTGTCGAAAATAGGCCGAGACGCAATTAAAATTTAAAAGCTATTTATCAAAAGTACCTCATTTGATGCGTCTGGGCAACTTGAATGAGCCTTGAGACTGACTGTTCGCTGACGTCGTGAATTGCATTGCTAATTTTGTCGCGCCAGACATGAAACGATAACGAACACACAGACACAGACACAGACACATACATAGAGGCAATGTGTGTGTGTGTGTGTGTGTGTCCTTGATCGTGTGTCTGAACTGTTTGCATATAGTAAAAATTCGTTACTGTGTATACGGTTGAAAAGTCAAAGTGCAATTAGCACAACGCTGTGTGTTTGGCACCGAACATTTTTTTCCCTCGTATCACTGCAAATATTTGCTTTCAATTTCGTATGCAAATGTCGCCAGGACTGTGTCCCATTAATCACAGTGGGCCCCCCCTACCATCGCCGATGTTGTCTTATCGCATCCCTCAGAGGCGAAGGCGGATGACAGAAAAAATAATTACGTTGTCATGTTTACGGCGCACTGAAATTAGCTGAAAGTATCAGAATGTTCCCATCTTTGATGTTGATAGAAGATAGAAAGAGGCGAGTAGTCGCAGAATAAAATATAGTATATAAGGGTTTTCTGTCAGTGTTTTAAGTTCAGCGCAAATGGGCTGCGAAACTTTAGACTCTTCGGCTTTTTGTGACTTGTGACTTTTGTTTTATGAAATCAGCTAAAGAGCATGTTGACCTTATTTCTGGCGCCAAACGTGGGGCCGTGGGCGGAAATTGTCGTATACAGTGGCTCGCAATACAAGCGCAGAGCACACCTTAAACCGGAAACCGGAAACATTATTCCCAAAATGTCAAAAAACATAACAAAAACCCATTAGACACAATTTTGTTTTCTGGGTCAGGCGTCAGCACAAAAAGCAGCTGCAGTCACAGCAGCAGTCAGCAGACGAGCTGGGCAGCTCCAACTCCCAAAAGTGAGAAAACACAAAAACACATACAACAGAACAGAACAGAACAGAACAGAACTGAACAAAGCAGAACAGAATAAACAGAACAAAACAGCAAAGAAACAGCCAACGTAAACCTAAAACAAAACGACGTGGGTGGCCCTCGTTGGTGACACAAAACAGCGAATAGACTCCAAACTCGAGCTGAACTAAGCTGAACCTGAGGAGGGGTCCCCAAACTGCACTCGGCTCAGAGAGCTCTGCTGACCAGTCACGTTGCGCACAATGTTGCGGGTTAGAGGGGTGCGAATTGGGGTTGTGGGGGGTAGCGAAGCGATTGCGGAAATCAAGTTGTGTCAACAGCTTAAAAGCCAAAATGTAATAAGCCAGGGAAATGTAATGTAATAAAATATCAAATATAAAATGAAGCTGGCGGGACAGCATTTGTTGCTATTAAAGTTTTCTGTTTTGAAATTGGAAACAGAGGGCAATGTAGACAGCCATCAACATAAACAAGCAAAGAATGTGGAAAAAGGATGAGCAGAATACCATATATCCTATCATCAATGCTATTCAAGAGAGTTAATTGTGGGCACAATAATTGATGGAGTTCATATGATTATCAATTATTTTTCTTATTGATATCTATCACTTTTTCTTCAGTAGTTACAAAGCTATAATTATTTTCTAATTTTAATTTCTATTTTTTACTGAAAATACAATAACTTGTCTTACAACTATTTATATAGAATCAGAAGATTAGCTTGCTACTTGAATAAAACAACGAACGGGAGGACCATAAAAAGCGCTGCTATAATTTTGTGTAGCCGCAAAATATGCGATATTTTATTATTGTTGCGCCAAACAGTATGCAACACTTTATTTCAGCGCTATGTGCTTCCGCCGCTTCCTGTGCCTTGCAGCGCCCAAAAGCATTCCACGTTTTATATTGCTATCTTTGGTCTTGCTGCCACTGCAGCTGGAACCAGTCCAAGTGTTGACTCCTCGGGCTGTGCCAAAAAGTATGCTACATAGTTTTTACATGCGATTTGAATGAGCACAAACGGATATCATGTCGCTCCCAGGACCCGGCAAGGCGTGTGTATGTGTGTGTGCGTGTGTGTTGTTGTCTAAAGTAAGTAGCATATAAGTGCAATGGGAATCATTTTAAAACACTCGAAAGCAATTCAGTTTGGGGTTTTTTTTTTTGAAAAACATTATTAGAACAGACGTTTTTCTTGGCGCCAGAGTCTGGCATTTTGTCAGCTTGCGGCATGAGGCAATAAAATTCTTATGAAGTGTCGGTCTCGGCTAATTATGACTGGTTTAGTCGAATTCACTTTAGGCTTAAGCTAATTTTAATTTAATTTCTAAGTTAAGTTTTTAAAAAATATTAAAATAAAGTTAATATGTACATAGTTTCTTTTTATTTGAATAAAATGAAACTTATTAATAATTGGTTTTTGCCTATTTTAAATTTTAAAATCCTTTATACAAGTGTTGATGTAGCCAATTATTATTCTGGTTAATGATATTGTGAAAAAATACCTTATCGAGTTTCCATATCAATTTAATTCTGAATAGCTAACAAAAGGAATATCTATCTACAATGTGTCGCAGACTTAATACCCTTACAGACACATATTTACTATTCCTCTACACCTTTACAATTTTATATCAATACTTATACTTACTTTAAAAAAAATAATATAACGTGTATTTATTCGTTAAGAAATCATTTAAATCCAAATGTCCACAAAATATAAATCAGATTTTCATATAGTAAAATGCGTACTTGGCTAATTAAGTCTGCTCGTATTATAAAAAATATACTGAGAACAAGTAAGAACGTTGCAGTGTAGCGTTACCGACTGCGTTATACTCGTCTTGATTATTATAGTTACTTTGAAAAATTTCGGTTTTTAGAAATTTGAAATGGTTTTAACCGATATTTAAAGCAGGTGATCAGTAATCTGTCTTCGAAATTTGAGTTCTCTCGTTCGAAAACTGTGGAAGATATAAAATTGTGAATTTTTTGATTTGGCACGCCCCCAGCGGGCGCACCCCAAAATCCTTAACTTTTTATCTGACTTTATCTTTATCTGATTTCAAGTCTCTAACTTCAATAGCGGCGAAAAAAGCGCGTTCTTACGGACAAACGGACAGCAAGACGGTCATTGCACAATATACCAATATACTCTTTTTACTTCGTGAACGAGTATAGTTATGAGGCCAAATATGAAACAATCAATATTCTGCACAATGCACAGCAAAAACACAAATCCCATTTGTGAAAGAATAAAACACAATTTAAAATTTGCTTTATTAAATTATTTAATGAAAAGCCATTGAAAATGTTTAATCTAAATCTATGTTTCTATATATGTATATATATTAAATAAATCAATAGCAGATTTTGCATGCAACGTTTTTTCCCATTTTCATCGCCTATTTATTGTTAATTGAATCAAATCAGTTTAACGAATACGAATACGTGAGCATAAAACTTTTAATAAGTCATCGTTGGGACATTGAACCAGGCAACAAACAAATAAACAAAATATTCGTTAACTTTTCTCACCCGGCTTTTGTTATGCCATGTCCAAGCCGAGTTGAGAGTCAACCCTTTCAAAGTTCAATAACAAACTCAAAAAATATAAAAAATAAAGTTGGGAACAACTGCCAAAGGGATGGGGGAGGAGGAGGAGGTGAGGTGAGGTGCTCGCAGACGAGACTTTTTAATGGGCCGGCTTCAAACTACTCTGTGGATATCCGTTTCAGACTCTGGCATTGTTGGGCTGTTAGCACGGGTTTTTGACCGATGTTTTAGATGGGTTTTAACCAAAACTTGTGAGTGTCGTGGGGGGAGGGGGAGAGGGGGGAATTTCGAAGGGATGGTAGATGGGGGGGATTGTTATAAGGCACATTCGTGTTGGCGTTAATTTTATGTCTTGCACTGTGTTGCACGCAATGTAAATGCTAATTAAGACCGTTACATGCCACTATCTGGGCGTGGCATGGTGTGGGTGTGTGTGTGTATGTGTGTATGTGTGTGTGCGGTGTGGGGGCGTGTTGGATTGTGTTTGCCGCTTAATTGCGTAAACCAAGCGTTTGATTAGTATTTGCACAGCAATTGACATTAAACAGTTCAATCAATAAAAAATTCAAACGGAAGCATGCCACACTCAAGTGTGAGCCTCGGCAAATATTTAATGTCCTAAGGGTTGTTCGGGGGTGTTGTTCCTGTTAGATTCTATTATTACAATATTATTATTAACCCAATTAGAACGCAACTGAATGCTCTGTCCGAGTAAAACGGTCGTTGCCCCCAAAGTTGAAGAAGTCAGAAACCTCAATTCGGCCGTCAATCAACGCCTCAAATCGTGTCGCCTCACTTGGCGCCACAATAATGGAGCTATTGATTTTCGGAGACCCTCAGCCGACAAGCAATAAGTGTTTCGTACACCTCCCTAATGAGTTTCGGGCCCTTGATCGTCTAATTAGCTGGCTGTCTGGCATTGGCTTCGATTTGATAGAAACTCAACGCGACAGCTTACTTAAATTAAATTCCAGAATAAATAAATAAATATTTAAGAGTGAGTCACACAATCAACTCAAATGGATAATGTGTAAAATGTACTTTTTTGTTTAGCCTTGAAAAATATATTTGTTATCTATCAGAAAATTGATATTTAAGATAACAATGAACAATTTGCTGATTTATAAATATTCTTATTACTTAATTCTAACCAAAGAGTTTTCAAATTTCTAGTAATATTAAATACACAAAATTCATTAGATTTAAAGCTGAAAGCGCAGATATTTTGAGAAGAAAGCTTTGAAGGTACATACAAATTTTAAAAATTTGTTCCGAAAGATACTTTTTTCTATTACTAAAACAATAGTAAAGCTTTTGAGAATTAATTTATTATTGATTCAATAGTGCAAAACGTTTTTTAGTGTAGAGTAAAAATGTTTCGGCTTGAATAATGTTTTGAATATTGTGTACAGAATGCAAAAAGGAATGAATCGCATTACTCTTCGATTGGATTGGATTCATTTTATGAGCTTAGCTTGAGCTTAAAGGTTGATTCGGCGCTTTGCAAAAGCTTGTCAATATTCGAAATAAAATCTGTAGGCATTGAAAAATCCCATGGTGAAGTACAAACAATAAGAATTGCTTGTCGTGTGTCTTTTGGAAATAAGTTTGCAGTGAGTATATATGTACATAATTCAAAACTTAATGAAAGCAGATACCTTTTAGCTTAAGAAAAACAATTTTAATTTATGTTTGAATGTTACAAATCATTTTTACTCATAAAATACATGCACATATCTTCGATAAGGATGCACATAATTTTTAAGTTCGGTTAGGATTTCATACAAAACAAGAAAAGGTTTTTATGGGAGCTATATGGTAGATTAGTCCTCTTATCAAAAAAAAAAAACTAAAAACTATTTCATACGATACCTTATTTTTCGACTAATTAATCGGCTCACTTGGACATACATACTTCCTATTTTGATATGACATTAAAATGCTTCTGCTGAAGCTATAAATCTAACTCAACTGAAACTGACATTGGATGAAACGTAAGACTTTCAATGCATATCAGATGCGTGCAGAGCTCTGGAGCACATTCATGTTCACTTAATTGTCACTTTTACAAGCTCACACACACACACACACACACACACACACTGAGACACACAAGTACGCAGCATTGTACGGTGGCAGTAACGTTGTGGCAAGAAGCCTGATCATGGGTTCAGGGCCACAGAGCTGAAACGCACTTTTGGTTTGTCGGTTATAATTTAAATCTAAATTCAAATTCAATGCGAGTCGCAACACCCCCCGTTTATCGATTAGCGCATGTAACTGTTTCTACCTATGAGCACACACACGCGCACACACAAGCGCACACACACAGATACAAATACAAGGACCCTTATATAAGCTAATGGGTTGGGTTGGTAGATTGGGGCAGGGATGTACTTTTGGTGGCACAAAGCAAATGATGCTGCAAATGAAAGCAGGAAACGTAACCGCATTCATTCATTTTACACACAAAAGCCATTAAAACGCTTTGATTTTCTATTGTTTTGTTTGTCATCATCAACATAAACATCAGCGTCAAAAGCCAACTGGGCAACATTACCGGCAGAAAACAGAAATTGAAGGCTAGAATTGAACACTCTTTAAATAATGTTAAAGAATTTCCCTATGTTCAAATATGTTTTAGTTGTTCCATTGAGAGTTGAAGTTTTTCGATTGCATTGATCTTACTTTCCTGCTACCTTCTGTCATTTTGTGCATTGTGCACTTTTACTCAATATTTCGCTGTTATTGTTGTTGGCCTTGTGCTTCAATATTTTTATTATTGAGAGACTTTTGCCTCGGCTGTGGGGGATTTTTGGATTTTTTTTTTATAAAGTACTTGCAGCATTTGGTCTTCCTTCCTCCATGGAGCCTCGACCCTCGACCGTCTCGACGGCCAGCGTTGGCAAAAAACCGAGTCTTGCGGAAAAATCAACATTGCACAAAAGTTTTCAGCGCCCGCTGCCTGCACCACAAGGCAACAGCAGCAACGGCAGCAGCAGCAGCACCACCAGCACCAACACCATCACAGGCAACCACCACCCACTTGCACCACTTTTTTGTTTTGGCTTAGCGTTGATGATGTATGCACTTTGAAAAGAGTTGAGCAAAGTGGTTTTTCGGGTTTGATGAGCGAACGTCAGCCCTCACCTCCCTCACCCCCCTCCAATAAAACCAGCTTAGCCACCATTTGCCCTGAAAATATGAGTGCTCTCTGCGTGTGTGTGTGTGTGTGTTTGGGTGTGTGTCTGTGCATGTGTGTGTTTGCCTTTCGTTGGCAGCATAATAAAGTTATTAATGGACTTCAATGGCGTTTCAATTATGCAATTTCTGCGATTTGAATTTAAATGATATTTTGATTGTTTGCTTTGGCGATTGTAGTGTGGGTTACTTTTTCAGTTTTTTATACTCGTTCACGAAGTGAAAAGAGTATATTGTGCTTGTGCAATATCCGACTTAAACGAAATACTTTTCGTCGCTATTGAGCTAGAGACTTGATATTTTGGATATATACTTGTGATAACCCGTGTTATCTGATACAAATTGACACACATTTTGGCATATGTATAAGACTCAATTTTCCGGAATCCCACAACTTTGTCAAAACTTAACCGATTTTCATGTTTGACGGCATTTTTGCCATGAAAAATTTAGAGTTGCGAATTTCTGTTTTAAATCGATTGTATTTGTCATAATTAGCATAAGAAACAACTTTCAAACCGATTCTGAGTTGGTCAAATTTTTGGTCAAAAATCATGCCAAAATCGACAAAAATTTAGACATGTAAAGTTCTCGGATCCATAGCTCCCATATTTCAAACTCCCGTAACTTTGTCAAAACTGAACCGATTTTCACGTTTGATGGCATTTTGGTCATGATTTATCCAATAGATTGATTCTACATTGAAAATATATGCATTTTTGAAAATAAAATTTTTTTTACTTTTTTGGTCAAAAAAGCATGTACTCCCCCC
>SCDS01001412.1:1496-16773 GCA_004149465.1 Drosophila nigromelanica | reverse complement strand
AAAATTGAGGCGCAGTGGCAAAGCAATTACAGGCAAATGGATACCAAGCGACAGCAGACGCTATTAGCGCCATGAAGCTGGGCAGGGATAACGCGAAGTGGCTACTTTGGAGCCGGACGGCCTTGGGCGGGTGACCTTCTGGGCAGCTTCTGTTTGGGATTCAACGCCAACGGATTCGTTTAACAAATGAAGCGAAATTTAAACTTTGCTCGCCAGCAGTTTTATTTGATTTACACACGTGTGCAGCGTGTTACCTACTGTCCGGCGTGGGCGTCTGAATGAAAAATGGCATTTGGCTGCGGCAGCCATGTCGACTGTCAATAAATCAATGTGTGCTGCGGTGGACATGGTGCGTGGATGGTTGGCCACATATTGAACGTTTGCATACTTTTATGCGGTTGCGCCATAAAATGTTAATCATCGGCAATGTATAAAAATCAATATGCAACGCGGCGTATGCGTAATGTCAACCAGCGAGCGAACAACTATCTCGCCGGCCAAGTAAACACACCTCAATATCCTTGACCAAAACAAAGGGGTGGGCCCCCGTCCCCATGCGCACTGTTGGCTGTTATCCTTTTGCGTATCCTTGAAACTAAATACATTAGCGCTAAGTGGACGTTCGATGTGAGCGCTTCTTCAACTGCTCTGGGTCACATTCCCAGCTCTTAAGTCATGCCAAGGCGAAGTTTGTTAAGCAAATATTTTCTCAATTCTCTTATATTTTTGCTGGTTCTGTGTTTGCTGCTGCTGCTGCTGTTGTTGTTGTTGTTGTTGCCTTTTCTTGCATTTAATGGCCGCCCACATGGCGTATGAGTAATGCGTTTGATTAGCTGCGATTATATGGCATAAAAAGGGCGCGACAATTATAATAATTCCAAGTAGCGCTCCCATAAAAAGCCAACAAATTACCCATTAATACAAATGACTGCCCGCTTGACAGCTATTTTTATCAGACGCCTGCTGTTCCAATAAACAGCGCAAAAGAGGTCAAGTTTTGGTTTATTGATAAGCCGGACTTCGTAATTAGAGTAAATTTATTGGTTTAGTTAATTTACAAAAAGGGATTTGAAAAGAAAAGACAAACACGGAAGTTTAAGATTAATATATGTCAGTAAATTAATTAGAACCAATAGAGAATTGTAAAAATATCAAAATAATTTTAAGACGATATTTACTGGAATATATAGATAAATAAATTTTTTTTTCAAATATAACTTGTCAAAACTGTTTTAAACAAAAAACAAATATATAAGCTTATATTTCTTTTAGTGTCTTCTGCATGTAATAACATTAAAAAAATGTTATATGGGTATATACCCTAAGGAAGATTTCGCAAGATATATTAACAATAAAAACTAATTAACACAAAACAACATAATTTTAAATTTCTGCCAAATAATATTGTTTTTATTATGAATACAGTTAGTTAGGATATGGCTACAATCCAACAACATATATTTTAAATAGATCCGGCTTCTGCTAAAACAAAAAGTTATAAATTAAGCGCTCATCATATTTTTCTCAACTATAAATTTGCTTTGTAAATAATTACTTTGCTATGCTGCTCTTCTAAAAAGAAACAACTCAAATTGAAGCATAATAGTTTTAACTTTATTGCGTAATGTGTCTAATAGAAATATCCAGATATATCTACAATATCTGTATATGAAAGGGGAACATTTTTGCATATCAACAATTTTTTTGGTAGGGGTGGGGGGGGGGGGGGGGGGGGGGGGGGGGGGGGGGAGGCAGGCACAGCAAGCTCGACGGGTTGTCGGTGCTCGGAATGGATGAGCTGCCGAACAGAAAGCAGACGGACAACCATTTCCGCCAAACGCTATGATAAACCAAATGCGAGCGAAATTAAAAGAAAATGCAAATTCCAGCAAAAGCCCGAAACGAATACAGTTTGTAATTGAATATTTTGCTCAGATCTAGCCATGAACTTTTTTTTTCGGTAAAAATGAAAAAACAAAAAACAAATGAAATAAAAGAATCGGAAAAAATCAATAAGCTGTTTAAAAGTTGGTAGTTGGTAAAGTTGAAGTGGATGCAGAACGCAGCATAGATAGAAAGTCCACTTAGCTTGTTGTTAATTGGATTTATTTGGCCATTTATGACGCACATGAATATCATTCGGCGATTGTTGCTGTTGATTGTTGTTGTTGTAACTATTGTAATTTAACAACCATTTACATTTCAGCATTTGCTGTTTTCCATTTGCAGCTAGCACAGTTGTTGCTTTGTTGTTGTTGACAATAAAAATCGAAATCAATAAAATGAAAATTGATGCTTTTAGCAGTAAAACAAAACGGAAATTGAAATGTGGTAAACTGTGTGTATGTGTGTGAGTGGGGTGTGAGTGGGTGGGCAGGTGTTACTGCAGCCCGCCAGTTGAGGGCCGATTTCTCAGTGCTGGCAGCACGAGCAGCCACGAATTTAGAGTCAGTCGGCTCTCATAGGTTTCGGCTGTCGTAGTCCCATGTAATTAAAATATGTATGCATGTATATGTACGCATATCGATTACCAATTTTGGTCGAATGCAGCTGTTTATAAGTTCAGGTAGCCCGTCATTAAAAATATTCAATTAAAAAATAATCAGTCATATTAGCTGTAAAACACTTTCCACGCGTACCAACTTGGCTAACAAAAAAAAAAAAGCTAAATTAAAAAAAAAACAAGTAAAAACGTTGCAGTCGGGTGTAACCGACAGCGCAATACTCGTTCACAGTGTAATAAAACATACAGCCAGGCAATATTTGTGCAGAGCAGAATTAATCTCTAATTAATTATAACAAATAAAATCCATTAAAAAGCGAAATTCGTTCAGTTTTGACATAGTTATGGAAGTTTGAAATATGGGAGCTATGGATCCGAAAGCTTTACTTGTCTAAATTTTTCCCAATTTGGCATAATTTTTGACAAAAAATTTGACTTCCTCATAATCGGGTTTAATATTGATTTTTATACTAATTATGAATAACACAATCGAATAAAAACAAAAACTCGCAATTTTAAATTTTGAAAAAAAAAATTTTTTCGAAAATGAACAAGGGGGGGTACATGATATTTTCACAAAAAAATGAAAAAAATTTTATTTTCAAAAATGCATATATTTTAAATGCAGAACTAATCTAGATGACAAAACACGACCAAAATGCCACCAAGCATGAAAATCGGGTCGGTTTTGACAAAGTTATGTAAGCTTGAAATATGGTAGCTATGGATCCGAGAGATTCACATGTCAGCAATATCCATATATTTATTTGAAAAAAAATCTTAAGCAAATCGTTTTTTTTACCTGCCATTAATTAGTACTTAAGAGCATAATAAAGCTGCAGGTTTTTTTTTTAAAGCGGTTGCCTGCAATGTCAAAAAGAACTCTGCTAATTGCATTATGCAGAAATTTTGTTGCCCTTCTTCAATTATGGACAAACTAACGTTTTGCAACAACCAAATTCAACTAATTTAATGTCTAATTTAATTATGCAAACAAATGAAATGTGCGAGACTCTGAAGGAGACAGAAGAAGAAGAAGAAGAAGCAGAACAGGCGAAAACTGAAACCTGAACACGGAGGAAGTGCGTCCCAACTTCGACTGTAAAATGTTCTGGGGTGAAAACTTTGCAAACAAACTGCCAAACTCTGGCGAAAAGCCCCCCAAACGACTGTCGTCTGCATGTGAGAGACGAACTCGACGAACTCTATTACAACAATATGCTAAAAAGTCCAAACGACAAGTCCAAGTCTCCAACGGTGAACAATGCAAATTCAATTGGAAAGGAAAACCAAAGCATTTGGCTGGAGTCATAATATTTATGCTTCAAATTTAATGGCGTTTAAATTTTTCCAGCACGCAAAATGCAAATTGCACTCAGTATGAAAGACAGACAGAAAGAGAGAAAGAGAAAGAGGAAAACGAAAAAAAAAAATGTCGGGCAGCAAGTCCGGAAGTTGACACTTAAGTTTATAAATCCAATAAAAATCACATTAGCCTTGCGGCGGAAACTCGCGTGCAAACAATGAAGAACAAGAACTGACACTGAACTAAGTTGGGCATTAGGAAAAGCTTTTAAATGTATTTCAGCTGTATTTTTTATTTTATGCTGGCAGATTTATCGTCTATATAACGTTTGATAACCTTAACAATCTTTAATAATTTAAAAGTGGGTCTACTGCAAATGGCTAATGGATCGCCAATGGATTCGCTTTTACCATATTGACTCACCAATCGAGCGGACGCTTTGAATAAGCCTTGAACTGGAAATGGCTGTAAAGCGGAAATGACAGCAGTCAAGGCAAAAGTCTTAAAAGGCCACCTTTTAAATGTATTTCAGCTGTATTTTTTATTTTATGCTGGCAGATTTATCGTCTATATAACGTTTGATAACCTTAACAATCTTTAATAATTCTTCAAAATGTTGACAGCATCTAAAATAATTTTAAAAAGTGGCTTCTTAAGAATGTTTGCATCTTGGGCTTATAGAATATTATCGAGAAAATTATTGTAGCTATTAGTAGCTTGATAAATTTTCTTACTTAAGTTAACTTTATATTTTGCCTTATTCTAAAAGAATTATATTTTATTTTGTCTAAAATATGGCTTTTTGTATTGTATTGTAAAAAAAATTTTTTTTGATAACTTTTATTTTTGCTGATTTCTTAAGTAAAAGTACTAAGAGTAAAAGCATATAGTTTGGATTGGTTGGATCAAGACGGATTTGCAAAAGTTATTTAAATGTAGAATATCTAAAGATGGTAATAACAATTAATGCCTAATTTAAAGATAAAATTGGTCTTGACAATAATATCTCTGTTTAAGCCCATTCATAAATAACTTCAAAAAGCAACAAATATTAATGAGCTCTTTGAAAATTCGAAAATGTTCGTCTAATGAGAAGCAATTAAAACACAGTTTTATTACTCAATTGAAATTTTAAATGAACCGCTTCCGAATTATCACACAATCTATGGAAATTACCATTCAGTTGAAATGCATTTCCAGGCAAACTGAAAACAGAAGGTTGGTTCGTGTGTCTGAGAATTTGAAATATCTTCAGCGCCTTTCAAGTGCGTGACATTAACAGTTGAATGCCATATTGAAAAATGTATGAATGAATAAAAGACTCGACAGCGAGTGCGAGAGCGAGTGAGAGGCAGATGAGAGTTGGGGCATGAGAGAGACAAAGAAAGCACTCGTAATGTTTGTTTCTCTCGGGCTGCAACTCATCATCAACGTCATTTGCAAAGTTCGCGCCAGAAGCGTTGAAATCTGCAATACCCTGTACTGATTGAACCCGTTTAATGGTATATCGGTTTATGGAATGCATGATAAAGGCATTTTTTAACTATCGACAACCCTGGTTAGAAAACTTGAAATCAATATTTTTGTATTTCATATGAAGAAAATATGAAAAATGTGTTACATAAAAAATGGTGCAGTGCAAATATAGCAAAGGAATATAAGAAAGTTTTTGCGATCCTTCGATTTGTACAGGGTATCTTCTAGTCGGGAACTTTACATGTGTAACGTAAATTTTGTCGAATTATTTACGTTATTTTATTTATTATTGTGTGAGCATATAAATTAAATTAAATCGCTACAGGGTATCTTAAAGTCATTCGTCCCCTTCGAGAGCCCAGCTCCTTGTGTTTTTGTTGCTGGCATCGGCATCAAGCAACAACAACAACAACATTCAGCCAACAGCTTCAGTTACTTTTAGTGTCATACCTTCCATCCCCCTCCGAACGTACCCCCTTCTCCCCCTACGATCTGGAGCAGCGTCTTCAGCCTTGTCCTGCCACGTCCTGTCCGCGTCCTGCATAAGTGCCAAGTGCTTGCCGCAAATAAATTTGATTTGCATGTGCAAATGAACGTGGAATTGAATTTTCTTATGCATGAAATGTGCGCATAATTGGTCTATGGCACACACACACACGCACACACACTCGCACACCCCAGCACATCATAGTGTTTAGCCCTTTACTAGTAGACAAGTGCCCCCAGTTGTGGCATTGCTCATAATTGCTTATGTATAAATTTCAATACACAATTTTCGGAGTTGGATGCCTTTTAGGCATATTCGAATTGAAATCTAAAATTATATTACAATTATTTATATTTATTATTTTATTATTATTATGTCAAATATTATAATGGGTAAAAAGGATTTACTGTCCCATTGTAGGTGCAGGGATGCGGACTACTTTTTATTCGTGAAAAGAAGCTTTACTTTAGATATACAAAATTAAGACAAATATAAAGCAAAATATATTACAAAATATATATAATTCCTGATGATAATCATTTGATTCGCCTAAATTATAAACCTATATATTAATGTATTCTTTTTTATTTTGATTTTATTTTAGGATTCTGATGAATATAGTATATTTGGTAAGTGAGATTATCGAAACCTACCTATGTTATTTTTGAGTTTATTCTAAATTTATCGATAAAAACCCAATTGAACATTTTTATGTATCTCAAATATATACTATGCAGGGTATCTTAAAGGCTATATAAAATCAACATTATTTTAAATAAATAAATTAGTTTAGGGTTAATCTTTTAATGGATTTGCCAAGCATTTAAATTCGTTTCTAGCCGTGAATGATTGACTAGTGGATACACTATAAATAAAGCAAGAAGCTATATAAAAGTGAAGTTCATCAGATAAAACGATAGCTTGTTTTGACCCTTTTTAATGCACTTTAATCCATTATACATTAAAAACTCTGGCAATAAAATTATAACATTTTTTTTGATTACACAATAGTCAAGAAACTCAAGTGTTAGACTTTCGTGTGTTTGACATTTGTCATAGCCCACTTTATGGGGTGCTCAATAGCGAGACACACTACATTATGCCCATCGTACTGCCATTGACGGACAATGCCCACAGTTGGGGGCTGAGTGGGGGCTGAGCACTCGAGAACTTGAATAATTAAAAATACAATATTGTAGTGCAAACAGTTGGCTAAACTGGAGCGTTCTGCTGGCGGCTGAATGGCAGACTCTCTGCTCGGCTGCACTTAGCCCAAGATATCCACTTACAGGACTGAACATCCGAAGCGGAACCCACTGACAGTGGAAATCCCTGACAAGCTGTGCAAACAATCGAATCGCAAAGGCACGACAAAAATGCAGCCCGGACTGTGATTCCTGCTGCTGGCAAACGTGAACGTGGCCAGATGCGGTGCAGATGCTCTCACATAGCGCTTATGGGTCAACGCCAGAAATAAGACGGAGGGTGACGGGGCCCTGACGGGGTCGTCCTTTGGCTAGCGATGACAGCGCAAAAACGTTTGAAACTGGAGAAAAACCAAATTTACCTTTGGGTTCAAAACGTAAACGCAAGCAAATTAAATTTGTACTTCTTGGTAATATGATCTTGAACTAAATTATTAAATTGGTAGAGAGTGCAATGGAATATAATCAAATTAAAGTTAAGAAAGCTTTTGAAGAAAAAGTCGTTGTCCATATTTTCTATACAATAAATGAATTTGGGAATTCTTAAAAGATTTATATGAAATATGTTACTAATTTATTTTTATCAAGATACAATTTTCCAAGAAACCATTCAACTGTACCTTTACATTATTTAAATCAGCTATCAGTCATTCATCAATCGGTCAATCGACATAAAGTTTTGTATCAATAACTGATTGTAGTACAATATGTTGTTATCTATCTCTTACGATTTGGACTATGAATTGATCATTAGCCATAAGTCAATCATTACTCGGTCAGTCAGTCAATCGCGACCCATTTATCATCCCACCCATTTGTTATCCCATTTATCATAGTTTGGACTATGCGTCAATCATCCATCACTCAGTCGGCCAATCATTCAGTCAGTTATTCTCGACTAAAAGTTTAAAAGATATAGATATAGATATATACATATATAGAAAATATTGTGGTAACATTGGTTAAATTGGCTTTTTATTCCCATAGCTTGGATCAATCAGTCAATCAGTCAGTCAATCAGCAAGTAAAAAATTCAGCCACCCATTTCTTGATATTTCCCTGTCAATAAATGTGTATAATACAATTTTATTTTTTTTTTTTCAATACATTTAAATATTGGTTAAAAAATTTAACTAATTCGACATTTTTTAAATGAGTTTCATGAGTTTTATATTTTATGATTTTTATTATGATTTTTTTTGATATGAACAATTTTTCAATTAAGCACTTAATTAGCTGAATTTTCTAATTGCCATCACTAGCTGAAGAACCTTTGCATTTAGTCGCCATCATCTTTGTCAACGCTTTGCTTTGCTCTCTTTGCCGTTGACTGTTACGGCTATCGTTGCTGTGCCTGTTCCCGTTCCCGTTCCCGCTACTGTTACTGTTACTGTAGCTGTTTCTGTTACTGTTACTGTTTTATTTATTGTTTGCGCTCATTTGAGTCAATTACGACAAACGGAGATTGTTAATTGTTTTGCTGCTGCTGCTGTAGCGGCCGCCGCTCAAGTCCAAGACAAACAAGTCACATCCTGTACGTGGTGTATGCGGAACGGGGGGACGGCGCGGGGGACGGTGCGCACTCCATTTTGTTTTCTAGTATTTATTCGTTCGCCTCTTTTGCCTTTGTTTCTCTGCTGCTGCTGCTGCTGTTGCTGTTGCTGCTGCGGCTGATGCTTATTGTTTGGCTTTTTGGTCTCTGTTGGCTTTTGTTTGTTTGCTTTTGGCCAATAAACGGTGTCTCCCCTATGGCTCTCACAGCCACGCCCCCCTCCCCCTCCCTTTGCGTTTAATGGCGCGTTGAATGTTACATTTGCTCATCGTCGTCTGCTTCTTCTCCTCGCTGTTCAACTGTTTTTCTTGCTGCTTGACTTGTTGTCGTGTCTCTTGCGTAAACTTTAATTGGCTGTCAGTTCATTGAGGTAAGTTTTAATTAATTTTTTCGACCATGTTTGATGTGCATACATACGTACATATATCTCTCCCGATGCCATCACTTCATGTTAAATGTGAATGTGCTGGGCTATATATCTAAATGCGTTAGCTAAGTGGTGCGTTAAGCCAGGCCCTCAAATGCTCTGCTAATTGTTTTTGCCAACATTGCTTAAAGACTGCCAATCTTTGGCAAAGCAACATTTTTGTACTTATAAAAGATTTCATTTTTCTCCTTTATGAGTTTTGTTGCAAAGTAATAAATATATTTGTTACTTTATTTTTTACGAGTGTTTCAAGGACATATTGATAATGGCACATTTAAAAGTGTTTTTACGTTCTCATTTAATATAAAAAGTGACAAAAACACCATTTTGGTTTCATTTCAACTCCAAGAGTAATCAATTTTCTACCAATAATGGAAATTGAAAAATTGGATCCTAAAACCAAAGTTGGCATTAAATTATATTGCGCAATTATAATTTGAGTATAAATCAATATTGCATTTGAATTTTGTGTTGCTTGGCAAAACAAAAAAAAAAAACGAAAAGAATTAAAATTGAAATTATATGTATGAAATTATGTAGTAAAAAGTATATAAACTTTGAAGTTAAGTTATAAGCCATTTTAGTTTTAAATTAATTTCAGTTTGCAACTGAATCGTATACAATATGTTTATTTTTATCCATTATTTAGTAAAGAAGCAAAAGTCTTTAATATACCTTGTGTTAAATTATGGTTTATTAAAAATATTTCGTTTATGGAAGTTCGAATACATATATGATGATAATTAATAAATAGTTATTTTGTTAGTACCAGGAATTTTGAATCTGCGATATTACTATACAGTTATAGGTGATTTTTTAACTCAATCGTGGAATTTTTCGAGAACCTGCAATGATTTTACAGGAATGTCATAAATACAAACTAATTAAAATGGAGATATATGGAATAGGAATAGATGTGTGTTTTTTTTTTAAATCTGATTTAACTAAACAAAGGCAACATTAAATAATCTAATCGTATGTATTTTTAAAATCCGTACTTACCGAATTGCCACATATTTTGAATTTGTGTTTTAGCTCTGTGTAATCTTGATTCTTTTTTGATTTCATTTGAACTGGTGTAAGTCGGGGGCTTACTATCTGGGGGCTTAACAATTTTATCAGCTCTGCAATTTCGTTTTATCATTTCACTGTGGTTCATAAAATTTCTGTCCTCGTATTCTTTCATCCTGGGTGAGGGTATTTTCATGTGCCAACGGTTGACATAGCCAGAAGCCTGTGGCTTATAGTCTATTAAATTAGGTTTGTTCTCAAAATCAAGAAATCGTTTAAAATTTGCGGCTGTCGATGAAATTTTTGTGACTGAGTTAGCCGCATCTTGAGACATAATTTCCTTTAGTTTTTTTGATAATGTGGGCTCATTTTCAATGACGATTTTATTTACAGTCTTCTGCATTTTGCGCTTTTGGAAATAGTGTTCCTTCAGTATCTCATTGGATTTGCGAACCTGTTCGGCGGCCAGTTCGTTCTCTAATCGCCTCCTAGCGTGAATTTTATACTGTCGATCGTTTTCCTCCTTGATGATGGTTGCCGAGGTGTTTCTTAAAAAATTCGAATAAGCACCCTCAACGTTTTGCGATAATTTATTTAATTGTTTGCTTGTTGATGTTACAATCCGATCGGGAGAGTTATCTGAATTATATGCTACGATTGGTAATTGTGGTACCATTATTTTCGTCTTTTTACTTACCCATGTATAACCTTTTGATCAGTCCAAACGGATTGAAATTATTAATTTTGTTAATGCTTTTTGCGGCCATTGTTAAAAATCTAGACCCTCCTATTTCCCCTTAACAGTTTTATTTAAACTTTTAATAATTTTTAAGCATCTGTATGTGTAGGTTTGTAAGAAGGGAGAATGAAATGTTAAGTAAATATAAATTTTGGTATGGTAGCCTACTATTATTTAAAAAAAAAATTGATCATTTTGAATTCACCTGAAGATTTATATTTCAAATCTGACAAAAATTGATAAAGTTCATAGTTTAAAAACAAATCGGTTTTTGTTGAAACATTCAATATTTAAGAAGCTTAAATAATTGAAGTCTCTTCGGATGGTTTTCAATTCCACGACTTGAAAAATACTTGGAAAAAAATAAAGTGTAATTGACAAACAGGTCCTAACTACTGCCAACTAATGCCACACAGGATGCGCTTCGTTAGCGAAATATCCACGCTAATGTACCTATTAAAAGTACCTTCTCTGAATTGGGTCCCAAAGAAAAGTGCATTAATTTTTTTTTTTAATATTTAATGTTTGCCGAAATTGTGGGTCCACCTAAGCTGGAATAACTTTAGCATGACTTAAATAATCCTTAACCGACCATCATCAATATTATCATCATCATCATCATTATCATCATCAACACCATCATTATCATCATATCGTTGTTTTAAGCATGTCCAGCAATGGCACCCGAAACGTGCTGCAGCTTCCGGTTTTACCGTTAGACTCGTTTAGAAAAATTGCTCACGCACAGGTTCGTTTTTGGTTTGTGGGTTGCGGGGGGATTGGTTTAGGGGGGTAGGCGGATTTTAAGTGCTGCCAGGTCTGTGGTCTGCCTTGCTTTTGATTTTGTTTACCATTTACCGTTCAACATTTTCTGCTGTGTATCGTTCGTCGCCTAAGCGCATTAAAAGTTTTTCCTACTTTTTTTTTTGTTTCTTATTTTTTTTTGTTGTTGTCCTTTTGGCGATTTTCTTTATTTCGTGCACTTTATTGAAAGCACATCACGTAGTGCACCTGATTTGCTGACAATCCTTGGACATTCTAAATAGGTGCCCGGCACAGGCTTAAGACTGGACTCAAGGCAACTTACCTGACCTGCATACGAAATGCGTGCAACATTTTGTGGCATCTTTATAATTAAGATTAATTGCTTTCGGTAGTTCATAATTTTTAGTCGCTTTGATAAATAATTCAAATGCAACTTGAAGATGAGTCTTTTAAGGAAAATTTACAGCTCCCCAAACGGGGAATATTGTTTAAGAATTTTAGCTAATGGGTTTCGCTGTTAATGGCCTTTTTGAATAGCTGTTAGTGGTCGTACAAGCTACGAATAAGGTATACATTTTACATCTATATTTATCGATATATATCATTTGAACATTTATCGATATAAATATAATTAATCATACATTTATATATTATATCGATATCAAATAATTAAGAAATATGTTTTTTATATACGAAAAATATATCTGCTAGTGTGCGAAGAATCTACGAATAAAGTATATATCTTGCATCTGTTTTTTATCGATATATATAAATTGAAAATAATGAAATAAATATAATTAAACATATATTTATATATGATATCGACATATATTAATTAAGAAGTACGTTTTTTATAGACGAAAAGAATGCCGGAGATTAAATGCAGTATTTTAGAAGTTGATGAAAAATGATTAAAGTGATAATTTCAAGGGTTAAATGTCAGCTATAAGTTTTATATTTTTTTTTTATCAATAAGCAACTATAACAAGGTTTATTTTTAACCCAACTCACTGTTGAGCCAACTAATCATAAATAATTAGGGACGGTGTTCTGGTTAAACATTGTCATAGTTGAACTCTCTCTTAACAAAGTAAGATTCTCGTGGGCAAAGGTGAAGCTAATTTCATATGTTGTTGTTGTTGTTTTGTGGCTCGTTATTGTTTGCCTTGGGCCTTAGCAACCCACACGAAATGTCAAATAAAACCGGGCATCATTTTGGCTAATTGGATTGCCATATCTTTGAGCTCTGGCTGCCCACAAATGCATGAGTAAAGTAAGTACCATATAATGATATACCTAATAAGTATAAAAATGATGACCCTAAGAGCTCTAGTTAAATGTTCAACAATTTATTTGTGTACTTTGAATAGGGAAATTATGAAAAAACATCTCTCTTTGAATTCTTTTGTGCTGGAAAGTATTTAGTTGTTTTTAAATTATTCTTTATATTTACTATAGAATGAAGTTTCATATGCTCTTTTGGCTTCAATTATTTACATTTAATATAAACTAATATAAAATGTAAAAAATATGAGAGAAATTCTCAAGAGCTTAAATCTGCATCTGGTCCAAGTTTCTCAGTTAGTAAATTCTATCCGCAAGAAATGCATAGAATATATAAACTGTTGAATTGGACAAATTGTGGTAGAGAAGCTGTTCAAACGGCATGCACCATTAGCGTAGACCAATAAAGGCCAGGTCGAGGGTCAGATACACGCAGACTGAAAGCCAATTTCTTTGCCCTAAGAAAAGAAAAAATAACCATGGCAAAAAAGTCGAGTTAGCAAATCAAATTGAAAAGCGCAGCGCATATCTATGGCCAGCAGCTAACAGATTTTGCATAAAATTGGCAACGCATTTGAGGAAAACTTAAGGCACAATTTTTATATACTATATAATTTCAATCAATTGAGTTTAAATTTGTAATTAATTTGGTTGGTCAAATCAAATCAATCAAGTTTGCGGATCGCTTATTAGAAAATTAAAATCGATTCAGTTTGAAATATGAGAGCTCTGAAACCTAATATACTCTTTGTGAACACATTTAACGCATTTTAAAAACTACAAATTAGTGCTACGTTCGTCATTTGTTTAATTTTCACTATAGATTTTTAGCTGTATGTCTACATATTTGAAGTCGGCACGGCTCTAGCCTTAAGTCATAGTATTGGGCGAGTATCTGGATTTCATTGTTGAAGTTATTCCTAGCAACAGGGGCCACAGCCGCTGCAGCATTCACCGCATGGATACATACAGAGACTACCAGCAATAGGGGTAGTCGCAGGATATATAACAGCTAGTGGGAACAGCAGGGACTGCAGTAGTTGCTGCCACCGGGGAAACAGCAGGAACTGCTGCAGGGGCTGCTGCAGGAAATGCTGCAGGGGCTGCAACACGGACTGCAACAGCAACTGCAGCCAGAGTAGCTGAGATGACACATCTTCAGTTTTGGTGACAACAAATTGCTAAAAATAAAAATTATATGGATCAGCTAAGAAAATTCAAGAAGGTTGCATTTTTTTTTAAGAACTCACCCCTACAGGAAATTCTTCACAGAAATAGATACTTCATATTTGCAAAACGAATTGTGTGAGTATTGATTGGGCTATAAAAGCTGGGTTTAACACAGATGCCATTAGTTCACACAGGACGATCCAACAAATGTTTAACTAAACGAAAGACTAGAACCTGCGTTCAGACATAAATGTACAAATTTTTTTTTCGGATTATTTTTAATTGTTTTTTAATTTTGTACTACTTACACATGCTTGTAGACGGGCACAAATAGCTCACACAAACATATTAAGATGTTTGTTAAGCGAAGTCCAACAAAATTATGACTAAAAATTTAGCTCGAAAGCATTTAGTTGAAAATATTATGTCAAGGCTTGCTTTTTGGTTTATTATTTGTATTTAGATATATTTTATCGGAGATCATTAAGCAGAAAAAATACTTGTTTTCTTTGAGTGCGCAAAACCACAGCGACAAATGTTCAAATATTTCAATAGAAGCATTGACCTCTTAGGAACTGTATATTTGTTATTTTGTATTTAGATAAAGACACTGACAGCACAAAAGGTCCGGCGGAAACCTTGCTACTTAACAACTTCAAAAGACATTCCATAGCACACATAAGTGCCCACTGTTGACATATATATCACATTTACTGTTCTTAAGGTATTATCGTTACTTAGCAGGTACAACAAAGATTATGAAGAATTATGAATACAAATATATACATGCCTGCTCCTATTTAAGGAGCTTCGCATGACGATATGGAAATAGTGTTCCTCAATCCCTCGAGATGGTAGGTTACAGCTTAAAAATTAATGTTGATTTCAAAGTTTTGTAAAGAAAACATCAGCATTTTAGGTGTTTTCTGTTCTTCGGAGTTTTTCAAACCTTGTACCTAGCAGTGGTGAAATGCGCTCCAGATAAACCACACCGCAATCAACTACGACAACTCGGACTGCCAACAATTACCATACCACCTATAACTGATGCGGCCACCACTGATATTTGTATAGCACATCCTCACTTACCAATTTGCAGGATATCAACAACTACAGTAACAACTCCAACACCGACCACCGCTTCAACAACCACATCTGCTTCGACTACTACAACTCAAGATGATTTCTGTACCTCATTCCCTCATTTACCAATTTGTCATACAACTACAGTAACAACTCCAACACCGACCACCGCTTCAACAACCACACCAACTGCATCACCAACCACCGTTTCGACAGCCACACCAACTGCATCACCGACCACCGTTTCGACAACCACACCAACTGCATCA
>SCDS01001411.1:0-11210 GCA_004149465.1 Drosophila nigromelanica | reverse complement strand
CCCCCCCCCCCACTCACGGCAAATGCCACCCCCGCAAATCCCAAAAATCGAAAGCCCCCACAGTTTTAATGCTAAAGTCAGCCAAGTAGAACGTGAACGAGTATAACGCAGTCGGTAACGCCCGACTGCAGCGTTCTTACTTATTTTTTTCCCGTTTTGGTTAATAATTAGTGAATTTTAACGTTTTTTTTTAGTTCTTTTTCACTACAATACTCATGAAGTGGTAAAAGCATACACAAACTATTTAGGATTTTGAATATGACCACATATATACATATATGAAATGTGCGGTGCTTGCGCCTTGCGAAATCCTGGACTCAGGGTATTTCCGATCTCGACCATATTTATTCAGTATTTTGATATTGCACCAACGAAGCGTGTCCTGTCTATATAACACAACTATGAAAAACGTTTTTCAAGGTGCCATTGTGGAAGTTGCATTTTATAAAGTAGAAGTAAAGGGAAATATAAACATTCAAAATCAGAAAGACTTTTGTTTCAAGACTTAACGTTAGTGAACTTTAGTAGAAAAATAGTCTATTAGCTTTAACAGTCGAAGCAGATGAAATATTTTTTTTTAAATAGTTACATATATTTTATTCTGTCTGTCAAATTTGGTTTCGCAATTGTATATAAAATTTCTTTTAATGAAATTAAAAATGTGAAATAATCAAAATTTCTAATCGTATATTGACCCAAATATGATGTCCTTTAAAAGAAGAATCATAATTTGTATCTCATAACTTTAATTTAATTTAAGCTCAACGCAAAATATTTGCCAAGCACCATGTTATTTAAAATCATATTTTTATTTTATGTATTTCATAATTATTGAAAAAATAACAGTTGTTAAATATTTTCTGACTACCCTGTTATAGGCAACAGCGGTTTTTTCATTTCTCACCCCCAACGGAAAAAGCACTCTTACATATATACTGTCCAAATGATTACACAATTTTCAGATTATAACAAAAAATGGCATGAGTTACATAGTTACATATTTAGGCTACAACCGAAATTTATCCATTTTAGAGAAACTGTATTGAAATAAAATTGATTGACATTAATAAATACGTTTTGTGCAAATCTATGTAGCAGGCAGAAGCAAGCATCTGCGACCCCATAAAATAATATATTCTTGATCAGGATCAACAGCCGAGTCGATTTAGCCATGTCTGTCCGTCCGACTGTAAAAACGCGTGGATCTCGGAAACTATAAGATCTAGAGCCTTCAACTTT
Organism: Drosophila nigromelanica; assembly: GCA_004149465.1. NCBI lineage: Eukaryota > Metazoa > Arthropoda > Insecta > Diptera > Drosophilidae > Drosophila > Drosophila nigromelanica. Next base: position 9,971 of record SCDS01001411.1, on the reverse strand, counting down.
TCGAATTTATACTCGTCCAAAGTCGCAGTTTGTTTCAAATGATCGGTAAATTTTATCGTATTACTAAAATCAATAAAAATGTACAAGAACCTCAAATTTGTAAAGCATTTTTCGAAGAATATGAGAACTAAAAACACTAAATTTGATTCCAATGAAAAGTTATTCATATATACAACAGCACTTAAAGAATATATAGCATCTCAGTTTGATCAATATTGATTAAGAAAAAAAGAGAAGTTATTAAAGAAAGCATACTCACATGCGTGTGTATGGGTTTGACTGTTTGTAACGACAGCTCGCAGATGGGTGCATAGTATATCCTAGTCGGGCTCTCCCGACTAGAGCAGTCTTGTTGTTTATACTGATTTATACAATTTGTTATTACAACTTTAAGTTTTTACCAATTGTTTACTTAGCAAAGGATGAAAATCATAATAATGTTGACTTAACTATGCATACTTATTAAAAATGTATAAGTTTTGGATTGACAAGAGAGGGGTAACTCATAGCAAAATGTTTAGCGCGTTACCTGTGTAATGAAAAAAGACCGAATTTGGAGTCAAAGCTCTTTTAATGACAATTGATCATTGGCGAGTGGATAGCATTTCATTAGAATACCATGTGTAGTGCGCATTTGTGTGTGTATGTATGTGCCTGTGTGTATCTATGTTTCGTTCTGCACACACTTGAGGTGGAGGTGAAACTATTTCGACCTGTTCAACAGCTTCCAACTGTCTACCTGTGGCTTCGCAAACCAGCCAGTCAGCCATTCCAACCTTTATAATTTATTTATTTATATCTTGAATTACGGTATGGGAGTATTGACCACCAGTGTAAATTTCCAATTTCAGCATATTCACGACTGACAATAGCATACAATTCAAAAACTCATGTGATTGAAAACATAATACTTAATACCTAGGAATCAAAGAAATAAAAAAAAACACTTACACGACACACTGAAACTTGCTAACTTGTGCCTCTGCATACCAATCTTAGACAATTATGCTCTGAATTGTCTGGGTTGCGTAACGAATTATTTTAATACAATTTGCAACCTGCAAATTCAATTCAAAGATTTTGTTTAAACTGCAGAACATTTAGTCAGTTAGCAAAAATTCGTAAATAGTTGGTTAAAATGGTTTAATGGGTTTGTGCAAATGTATGTAACATGTAAAAGAAAAAACATCTGACCTTATAAGTTATATCTATTCTTAATTAGGACAGTGGGCTACGTCGATTAAGCAATGGGTGTATAAGCATGCCGATCTTAGAAACTATTAAAAAAAACTTTATTTGGAATTTACATAATCGATATCAAGAGAATTTTTTATTTTGATACCAACACACTCCCCGGAAAAGTGTAATAAGGACGTAAAACGCGCTTGCACACAATTAGATTTAAGCCATACAAAATTATAGAAGACAATAAGTTAATCAAAAATTAATTTGCATAAAGTGCGAAGCTTGCGACGTGAGTGTTTGTGATGTGTTTGCTTTTGTTTTTGCATGGATGTACAGGGTATCACCAAGGCAGAGACTTCCCACAAGGGTCTTGTTTTTAATGTACAGATAAGTTTTTATCTAAAGAATTTTAACATTGCTTCTCTTAAACGTTGCTAAGATGATTTCTAAATATCAGTATTATAAGTCATTACCCATTGAAAACTTCTTGGCCAGGTTAATAATAGACCAATACACACTAGTCAACAAAAGTATGACGACAGTAACCCAAAATAAACAAATGTCTAATAGACGAACAATAGACTTAGATTACACAATCTGAAATTCAAGCTTACAGAATTAAAGTATTTTGAACACCTTATTCTTATACTCACTCGGTCATGGATTTTATGCAGATGTTTGTCTGTTGACATGAGTATATAAGTAATAACAAATTAGGAAGCGGTCATGGAGAAGAGTGTGGAATCCCAATATCAACATCATTTGGAAGCCCCCGGTAAGTGAGGCTCACTTCTTCGTTGGCACTCGTAGCAAAAAAAAAAGCTGTTTTAAATGATTTTTCTTGGTAGCAAATATTACGAAGTGAACTGGAGTCTAGACCGAGGTCTAGCTTTGGTTTTGATCAAACTCTAACGCACATTTTTCAGTGAGTCTGCATGAAATCTGTTGAGTCAAAAAACCAAAAGCCGAAATTCATACAAAACACACGCAAACCGGTTTATCTGTATCGTTAAATATTCTATTTGATGCTGGCAAATGACAAGATAATCCAAAGTAATCAATCAAAATTATTTTAATTTATAAAACCACAATAAAGTCGTGTCCAGATCGCAATTGCCACGTTCGCGCTAGCCATATACACTGAAAAGCTATGATGAACATACATATGATTATATATGTATGTGTGTGTACATACTTATGTGGCTTAGCATCGCTTTTTTTTGAAGCGAAAATACATAGGAACAAATAATATAAACTGTAAACTTTGACAAATACAGAGTCATAGGTATTAGTTAAATTTAAATCTCTAAACCAATGAAATTTCAATTTATTTTTTAGCGTAAATCTTACTTTTTTTGTGTACATTCATATGTACATATGTATGTATTTATGTATGTATGTATGTTTGTATATAATATGCAAATTAAAGTCTCAACCCCTTTGGTTGTCAATAATATAATTTGAGCATATTTAACGACGATCATTGAATATAATTTATACTTACATATGATTGTATTGTTAAACGTATCTATAAATAAACAAATATTTAATTTCTCCTAGCTTCTTGATTTACATAGATATGAACTGACTAACAATTTATGTAGAATTATGTAGAATAAATTGTATATTAAGTCCAAATAAATCTTTACATTTAGATATTTTATTTTATTTTATTGGGCGTTAGCTAGAAATAGAATTACACCTGTATTTTTTGAAATTGATATGTATAAACTAGCCAAAGAATGCTAATTTTTGTAAAATAAAAAAAAACCGAATAAAAAGTCTCGTCATTTTCGTAGACACAATATTGTTACGCAAGCCATTTCAAGAATCGTACAAGTTTTTAAAAACCAACAATAGCAGTTATGAATAACCAGACATTAGCGTTCATTGTAGTTGACTTGTATTATGGCATATTTACATTATCATTTAAATCTCTTTACATCCTGCATTTTCTAAGGATTTGCGAAACAGGATGTCACAATGGCTTTCCATATCAGAAGCCATTCATGGCCACTGCTGTCACCACTCCAAAGTCAATATTCTATGTATGTATGTGCATGTCTGTGTATACGAATATTACTTCCATATACTACAGTTGTAAGTATGTATGTGTCTTGACACAAATTTAAAGATCAACCCTTTGCCTGACCTGGCCGTTTCTTGGAGAGCACACATACATACATATATACATATTTAAGCATGCGTTTCAACAATCCGTTTGTGAAACATTATTATATTCGTTTTTGTATTTGTGCTAGGTCATCAAAGCGGCGTGTAAACAGTTATTCTTTGCATATGAAGCCATATTTCATATAACGGGTATGCTTTGGCATTCTTACTATGTTAGTTGTTAAATCCGAAATATTTAAAAACTCATTTGAGACAATCAAAATTTGCTCTCATACTATACTTATACTTCACAATCAAGCCCGCTTAGAACGCAATTGCTCAGAAAAACTCAATTCTCATATTGAAACCAGTAGTAGAACTATAAGAATTAATTTTCCGATTATGTCCCCAGCTAAATTCAGAATGGATAGATGGATGGATAAAATACGATTGAAAGTTGAATTTTATTATTAATACCAAATTTTATTTGGTTCAGAAACAATACAGATTCCTTTGCCTGATTCATACATTTCCCAACTGTATTTTACATATTTTTCAATTCCATCAAAGGTTTTTGATCAATCAATTATCAATGCTCGTTGGTATTTTCGATTTAAAGTAGCGCATGTGCTATATTATATTATATTACTATATTCGTCATTTTATAAAATTTAATACTCTTATTTACTTGAAAAGATAGCATTAACAACTTATTGACCCAACTTTTAAATACTGACCACCTCCTTCTAGAAGGATACAACACTAAAAATAGTTTTTTCTCGAATTCTCACATCTTTTCTCGTTATTCGGAAAAGACTTTCCTTCATTTACGTCCGCAGATTGCTTTTTCTAGATACTTGAAACAGCTTAGAAGAACAGTAAGCCAATAATAAAAAAAAAATAAAAAATAAAAACACAAAAATAATAGTAAAATGTATGTACCAAGGTGCAATCTGGGTCCTCAAGAGTCGTAGCCAAGCACGTTTTCACTACGGCACATTTTTGGTAAAACCCTTTCCCCGCCTGGAGTCGTGGATCGTTGTATGCGACGAATTATAGTGAACCACTTTCCCCTGCGCTTTCAGTGGTTATTGAGGCTGCCCACTGAATAGAAAACAAAGCCGAAAAACGTGAAAACCGCCATTTTACCCACATGTGACTCGGGACTTCTTTATGACTCTTTAGTGAGCGCCAATCTATCTTAAGGTATCCGTGATCAGATATTTCGATTTCTATGTTATTCCGTGTGGACTGCATTGTAAATGTAAATTTAAAATATATACAAAAGTTTATTTAATGATGAATATGATTAAATGGACTATATAGAGGTTTTGATTCATCATGGCCCCTAATATTCTGCAAGGAATTCGCTATTACATGCTATTGTATGTATGTATGTATGTATGTACATGCTACATACATGCGTACAATTTTTACTCGACCCGATTGACGAATGCAAAAACATCCGACGCGTGTGACGGGCGTTACGACGCTGCCATCGAGCGCTGGTCTAATGCTGTTGCTTCTGTTGCTGCTGCTGCTGCTGTTACTGCCGGTGGTAATGTTGCCCTGTCGGCATCGGCACACGGCCGCGACCAGTTTTCATTTCGTTTTTGGCATTCACGGACTGCTGTCGTCGCTGTCGTCGCTATCGTCGTTGCCATTGTCGTCGCCGTCGGGTCGAATTAGTTTTCTAAATTATCCCACCGTTGGTGTGCTTACCACTAAGCTGTTCAGAACTTTTCAATAAATGCAAAATTGTATAATGTCGTGTCCAATATGGAGATTTTTTTTAAGTAGTTCCTAAAAGTATCTGTGATTAGTACTATAAATACAATAATGAGTTTATTGATTCATTGACTGATCCAATCAGGAAATCTGTGTTGAAGTTTAAACAATTTGTAAGATTAAACCTTTAGTCACAATATGATAACATGACTTTATCTTATGTGGATATGCCTGCTGTCATTGAAATTCAGGTGAGTGATGCCCTATGCTTCACGCCATATACCGGATTTATACATATCGGCGCGAAAAAATATTTGTAGGAAAGCCGACGGCAACATGTGCACTTAGATAGTGACGAGATATTGGATATTACTAGGCCAGAACACAATATGTAGATTATAGTTTATTTAACAATAGTTAAGAAAAGGTTTGAGTAAAGTTTCAGTCCATCAGCATTTTAGTTTAATCTCAAAGCATTATGTGTGTAACAATTTTTTAAAATCCCTATACTGGCTTTTTCTGAAATAATACCGACGAATCAAATCTCTCTTTTTATTATACCCACTAAAAATGGTAAAAAAATGCCAGTTGTGTTACATGCACAAAAACGCATCTTTGATCTACTAAAGTATATATTTTTGGTCAGCATCTAACATCGAGCTTTCGAGTCTGTCCCTTTCCTTCGTTTTTTAAACAGTTCCCCCAAAATGTAAGGTTGAATCGTATAGACACAGAAGTGAAAGATGTCGAATGACAGAATGAATGAATTTTCCATTGTGTGGGCTGAGAGGGAGAACCCAGCCCCGCTCTGCGCTGCCTTTACCGTTTTGTGTATTTTATATAAAATGGAAATTAATGTATGTTATGGTAGCATCATGAATCTTAGTTGGGCACTCTAGTGAATTATTGTTCAATGTAATTTCTTCCCTGTAAAATAACTGTGGAGATTGTAATACAAGACAATTTAATTTAACTATGATGAGATTATATTAGTTTCATATAAAGCTAATAACAATTCTATTATAAATTTTTATGAACAGCAGACATAGCTATAAAAACTATCAACATAACTATTTTAAAAAGCTTTCCTTCATATTCCACTAACTCAAACATAGTGATGTTTGATATAGCGACATCCATTCACTAGAGCCTGGGATTCTAAAAAATTAAAAAAATATTAATTATTATTGTAAAATCGAATACAATGTTAAATTTAACTATCCAATAATGTTTATAACAGGAACGCCTTAGTGGACATGGTAGCTTGGGCCTATCTAGTAGTAGCCCGGCTTATACAACCCACTCAGGAGGACATTCAGGCAGAGGTGGACCAACGTCCGGACACAGTGGACACAGCGGCACTCATGGGTCAGCAGCTACGATGCATCACCAATCACTGCAGTCTGATTTTCAGCCTCCATACTTCCCACCACCCTTTCACCACTCAGCTCAAAGCCCTCCTCAGCAACAGGTAAGTGGTCCATATTGGGGTGCCAAACCAGCCGGACGTATCATTTCCAAAATAGTTTAGATATCTGGCTATTTGCAGAACCATGGACCACTCGAGTATTTGGGAACGGATCCCTACGGCCAGCCCCTCTCCTCATTGCATCATGCCCCTCTTCATCACTACAATCAGTTGGCCGGCCTTAGATCTACACAAGATCAGCTGGGAATTCATAGAACTCATAGGGACGAGTTGCAAGGACATGTTGTAAGTATTAAGTGCTATTTAAGAGCTTGCCATTTATTGTCTATTGTTGTACCTTATAAACAGCCCTGTAATTGAGTCCCAAAATGTGTAAGGAATCCAAAGGGACATTTCTAACCGCATACTTTTTGTGTGTTCTTTTATCCGTCCGCATGTCCGCACTTTTGTCCGTCCGTATCAGTTCGCAACAGCTAGATGTTAACGATAATAGAAGGAATTGATTAAAAATTTAGTGTTTTTATTAAAAACTTTTTGTTTTATTTTTACAAAAATTATTTTCACAAAAATCTGTTTGATTATGCTTTAAAATTTTGCTTAATTGCTGGGTAAGATCTTTTTGCTTTAGCGTACATTTAAGGGCAGTCAATCCTTACTACGAAGACTTATCATATTTCCTGTTTCCCATTTCACTTTGGCATTCCACAATTTATTAACAAGAATTTGGTAAATACTTCACTGTTAAATCTTGCCAATATAGTATAGGGTTAGTCGTTGAAGTTTCCCATTCTTACAACCATTGCCAGAGTTATGGCATTTTGAATTCCATTTAAGTGCATTATAAAACACACAACAAAAAAAGGTTATGAAGTATTTAAAAAATTTTCTTGAGATTTCGCTGAAACATCTTGCAAATAACAAGGAAAATTCCTGGCCTAAAAGGAAAAGGGTTTACATACAAACATACATCCAAATATACATACAAGTATATGTATATATGTACATATATATGTAAGCGAAGTATTAAGCAGCATGCTCATACACTTCTGCGTGTACTTAACAAACTCCGGCCCTGCCACCACGGGGAGGGCATTTGTGACGTTGACGTTTGAAAAGGCGTATCCCCTGTAGAGCTTGTGCGCATACACGCATAAAAGGAGTACAAATACATGTTTGCCTAGACACTGGGATTGGCCAAAGCTTAGGGCCGCTTCAACCCCAGGTTTTATGAACGCAATGGTCTACCCATATTTTGAAAAAAATGTTAATCAACGTTATTTTAATTTTAATAATTGCAATCGGTTTTGAGATATGTATCGAAGGCTTTACAAGGAATTATAACAAAAAAGTACAAAAGTAAAAATATAATTGTCGAGAGAAATCAGTTGACCGTATTGAGTAGCATACAAACATATCTTACCAGTCTGTATAATTATGTTCAATCGCTTATTCGAATTTTATTATAGTTTATAGTTTATTTTGTATGTCTAAAAGGTATAGTTAAGAGTCCTATATTGTGGATGACAATATATACACATTTTTATATTCATTCACAAAGTGAAAGGAGGAGTTTGTGCAATGTCACACTTGAAACATGGAAACTTTGGGCATGGCATATCATAATTTTAAATCTTCCCCAGTTTTGAGGTTATCACAAAATGTTTTAAAGATCCATTGATTTTACCACGCTCACTTGATGGCGATATCTCTCACAGTTTTAGAGCTAGGGCCACCCAATATGACCACTATCAATTTTCTCAACAATTTTATCAAGATCGGTTAAGAACCACAGAAATTATAAAAGCGATCGGTCGTAGGTTCGAATCTTCCCACACGCGATGTCTTTTTTTTTGTCTTTTCAAGATCAAGATAATTTAAGAAACACATTAAACAAATTTCACAAGCCAAGAAGCAGCAAGCACAAGCAGTGCACGAGCAAGCAGTGCATGTTGAAGTTAGTTTATATGATCATGAAAACAGCTGGCATTTGATGTGTTCAAATATTGGCTATTTGGTATCTCCTAGTCCAATCCCATTAATTACAGCAATCTTACTTATTATACCCTTAAACCATTACAAATTGGTAAAAACTAGTGGTTTTGTGCAACCCCATAAAGTATAAATATTCTTGATCAGGCGACGGCAAACTGAGTTGATTTAGACATTTCCATCCGTCAGTCCGTCAATCTGTATGAACACAGCGATCTCGAAAGCTACTAATCGATACGCAGCACAAGTTTATAATTTTTTTTCTCGATATTTTGCCGCTTTTTATGGGATTGCTTAGCATATCTTGGAGACTGTAAGAGCTACAGCCATCACCATTAAATACCACAGATTTGCGCTTTAATTTGTACATAGATTTAAAAGCTCTTGTTAACTCCTGAAGATTGCATAAAGATCATGCTTTTAGTTTAGAAATTAAATAAGAATAAAGCTGTCATAGTAATGTGGTGTGTATGTATGTTTGAATTGGTGAATGCATGTATGAGTGTAATGGAACTGAAATGTTTTTAAAAACAGATCGCAGGGTTCAAGGTATCTCCAATTCGGGTCGGATTGTTTTTCCCTGTTATCCGAGTTCTTGTTTCTTTTTATTTAGTTTGATATATCCAGATTTTACTTACTTATTTTTAATATTTTGTTAGAAAAAAGCGACCGTAAGTAATTAATTCCTGATTTCATTCATTAATATAGACACAGCTATCCCATGGTTTTCCATACACGGAGAGAAGAAGTGATTACGGCAGTGCAATATCAGCAGGAGCAGCACACGGCACCAGACTGGGACATGAACATGAATCGCTGGCCTTACATCAAGCGCTGCAGAACGCGGTTGATGATGTCCAAGCTCCTGCCCTGGATGACAATGTAGCTTTCATGTCAGATTTACCTCTAATAAAAAGTAAGCTTTCATATGAATTTTTTTACGGTCTATACTTAACCAATATGATAAGATGGTTTGAAATAAATCTTTGTAAGGGCAAAATTACACACATTAAACACATAAAGAAAGTATTCAAATGTGTTTAAATACTAAAGCACATGGATGTACCTCTTAATTTTTTTTAATTATCGGTTTTTATTCCGGAAATTTAATATTTCTGGGATTTCTTTTACTAATTTTGTGGTTTGGTTTTGTGCAAATGTATGTAACAGGCAGAATGTTGCATCTCCGATCCCATAGAGTACATACATATATTCTTGGTCAGGTCAAAAGCTGTGTCGATTTAGCCATGTCTGTCTGTCAATCCGTCTGTATGAACACAACGATCCCGGAAGCAATGAGAGCTAGACACTTCATATTTTTTCGACTCGTCCATGGCACGGACAGATCAAGTTAATTTCAAATGATCGATACCTTTCACCGTTTTGCTGAAATTGATAAAAATCAAATGTTTCAAGTTTATTTCATATTATTTTGAGAGCTAGAGACATATATATATATATATATATATATATATATATATATATATATATACATATATATATATATATATATATATATATATATATA
>SCDS01001410.1:0-24325 GCA_004149465.1 Drosophila nigromelanica | reverse complement strand
CGAAACGCTCAGCATTAAAACTCAATTTTAGAGATGAGCACAAGTCGAGTTTGCTTGAGTTTTAATTAATTAAAAAAGAAGCACAGAAACTCAGGCGCTTGATTAGAATCAGAAATATTTAAGCACAAGCTTTTGTTAGCCATTTTATACATCTGGGATGATGTTCAAATGACATAGGATATTTATTTGTGAATTTCGATAGAAGATAAAACAATAGAAATTTAATCAAAGTAATTTGCAATTTTTGCAAATCAAGAAATAATTGAAAAACTAAAAATTTGGATATTTAAAGCTATATCAGTGGATAATATCTATTTAAAATAAAGTATTACAACTATATATAAAAAAATTATTATAGTATAATTTGCCAAATATTTACATACGTTCAAATATTCTATATATACATACATAATAATTCAAATATCATTTTCTAATATAATAATATTCGAAAATGATATTTAATGTGTAATGTAATGAATTATGAATAATTCATAGAACCATATAAACAAATAAACGTAACTGATAAAACATTTAAATTATTTTTATTAAAAAAAACAGTTTTAAGTTTGGGCTTAGTATATAGAATATTGTATGTATGATATTTAAACATTATTATTAATTACAACATTTCCACCAAGGTCAGCACAATGTGCAGTCCTTAATAATTCAAATGTGAAACTGGTATTTTAGCCCGCATCCTTGGTATTTTCAATCGACTGGATGCGGGCTCGAACCTAACGTTAGTGCGTAACCTAAAATATAGATGTCATGGAAGATTGTATAAATTTAGAGGTAACTTGATAAGAGATTTCATTTGTGATACTCAACTGCTAAATTGTCAGATATTCAGGAGAGTATATGAATTCAGTATATATATATAAAAATATTCTTAATTTATAACCATATCCTACACTGCTAAAATTAATATGCATTATAATTGATATTTGAATCTTTAGTAAGGTTTGAGCTTCTTGAGTCGTGCTTTGAACTGGGTGGCAACTCAAGAAATGGTCCCACAATCATCTCTAGTCAAGAGGCAACTGAGTTGCAGTCACCACAGTTCTTGGCACACACACTCGCACACACACACACAACACACATCCGCTGTGTCTGTTCGTCTCCGCTGGCAATTGCGTGTGCAGATGCAGATGCAGATGGAAACGCTAAGCGGTTTTTTGTTGTTGTTGTTGTTGTACTTTCCTGTGCATTTATTTTCGAATTATTGCGCACAGTTCTTGAGTCATTCTTCCGCATTCTTGGATGAAAATGACCATTGGACTTGGACGGCTACTGGCTGCAACTGCTGCGGCCACTGATGATGCGCCAGCCTTATTTGGCAAAAATTAGCAATACCTGGCATTGTATGCAGATGCAGATGCTGTTGCTGTTGCTGTTGCAGTTGCTGCATTTGCAGCTGTAGTTTGGCAGCCCACTTATATGGCACTCCCTAATGCAGGGCGACATCAGAGTTTGCAGCAGGCGTCGCTGATAACAAAGAGCTGGGCAAAGCGGAGCGGACAGAAAGACGGACAGATGGACGGACGGACGGACGAACGTCGAGCTAACTGCATTCCAGGCATACCAGAGACCGCATACCACATGGCACCACACAACGGCGACGCTTTTCATATTCAAATGCGACGTGGCCCAGACCCAACGCGCCACGCACTTAACATAACAACAGCAGCAACAGCAACAACAACAACAATGCACAATGCACTCCATTGGACAAATGGAGACGCAGACGCGGGCGAAGCTGCTGATGGCGTTGGCAATGGCCATGCTGATGATCTTGTCGCTGCAACTTCAAAAGCTACGCAAACAGCCAACTTGGAGAAAAGGGAAACACAGAAAGAGAGAGAGAGAGAGATAGATAGAGAAAGAGAGGGGGGAAGGGAGACAACAGCTAAAGCTGAGGCTGGTGTTAAAGCTGAAGTGGGAGCTCTGTGGCGTCTCGATTCGACGCCAGTTCGATGCGGGGCAAATAATGAAGTATAAATGAAGTATAGGCCGGGCTAGGTAAGCACAGGGGGAGAGGGGTGGAGAGCGCTTAGAGTGGCGTTACTTGATGATAGATGCATGTGCGAACAATACACCGCATCAATCATAATAATTATCTGCTAGAATTTTTTTTATTTTTTATTTTTTGCCCTGCAATAACCCATAGGGGAAATATGGTATTCTGCATCTTAGTCCAACAAGATTGAACTGTTGTCTGTTGTGAAGTGCCAGAGTTTAAGTGCAAGGCAGATTTGCGTAATATATCCACAAATGTGCAAGGTGTAAGGGTAATTCATGTATAAGATTAATTTTTGACCTCTGCTTATTTAGGGCTAAGATATTTCTCATCATACTCTGCTTCTGGTAAAGATTACTTGAAAATTATAAAAATGTTTTTTTTTTTAAAGAACTGAACCAACTAAAAAATGCAATCTTATTTAATATTATTATAGCTAATAAACTAGATACGAGACAGACAGATAAACGCCCTGATCAAGAGTTTATATAATTTATGGAATCGTAAAAGTCAGCTACATAACATACTTGGTGACAAAATTATATTATTCTTGGCAATATTTTATATACATATATCTATATTTATATAACTACATATGCATATATATATATACTCCAGATGTCCAGTATTTTTTGCTTATATATATAAATTTCTATAATCCTTATGTTTTCTATTCATATACATATCTAATATTAATCTTATAGTTAACCCATTAGCTGGTTATTTTTATGGGCATTATATTATATTATATTTATGGGAATTTCTAAGAACCACTTAGCTTAGTTTCCCACATTTCATATGCTCTGCCAAATATTGGATTACAAACGCTGATTTTCCTTTCATATGTATACATTACATTGTTTCTCATCTTGGCTCCCCCATATATACATACACACACACACACACATATATATATATATATATATATATTTTATTAGGGGTGATAGATCTATTGTGCGAGTCAAGCGATAGCACAGCAACAAATTAGTTCCAAGGGCTAAAAAGAATTTTTATGTGAATGGTTTTTGTCCATAGTTGCAATTGTTGTTTCTTCGGGTTTTCCATCTTTTGTGAGAATTGAAAATGTCTCACGCTGCCGCACGAACTCGGCTCGATAAGAATTGATTGCATATTTACAGTATTTACAGTAATCCCCCAGGAAATTCGATTGCTCTGATAGTTCTCAGAATTTTAAACGGCCCATCCTTTGATGTCCTTAAATCGGTCAGTCGAGCCGAGTTAGCCACATGTGCTGCCCTCGGCTTGTTTGTAATCAACACATCACTTCCCACACACTTGAGACAGGACGCAATATTGCGGCACTGGCACTTTGATATTGGCACACCCACACCCACACACACACACACACGCAGCTAAAACCCAGGAGTTGCAGACAACTCTAATCACTTCACATTTATTGTTATTCTTTTTTTTTTTTTTTGGTTATCTGTGGCACAGGAAGTTGTTGTCAGCAGAAATGATTACAAGTCTGGTTAAATTGTATGGGCCTCGGTGGTCCCGTAGCGCTCTCGTTTCCCGGAATATAACCCAGGAAAACAATATGATTCAATGCAACTGACCGACAGACCGATGATCGTCGCGCTAGGTTCTTGAGAAAATCCCAGTTGGCCGTGCGCTCTCCGATTTCAAATGCCTGCCTCAATGAGTTCTACGAATTTTGCAATGCATCGATGCCGATGCCGATGTCGATACCGGACCGATACCTCCGATATCCAAATGCCAAATACCAAGTGCTGATCAGCCACTTGGCTTGTCACACGCTGCGAAATCCCAGCGAGGGCCACAGCAACAGGAAGGGACGAATCGTCCCAATTTGTTTGCTATGCATTTCTGCCGACGTTGATATTTTATTTTTTTCCATTTATTTTTTATTTTTTTTTTAGAAAATGCCGCCTACAATGCAAACTCATTATTAGCCCAGACACTTGAGTTTCCCATAGTCTGTGTGGTATTTGGTCTGGACTGGGCTCTAGGTCGTCGTTCGTCTGGCCTGGCCGTCTTTGTCTGTCTCTTTGTGTGTGGGTTGTCTGTGTGGGCATGTGCTGGGAGTTCCCACTAATAGAATGTTTCTTCTGAAGCATCATTGATTCTTGATAATCTTAAAGTCAATCAATAAATCGCATTACTCATAATGGGATTCAACTTGAATTGAACGCAACTGGATCTCTATCTACGAGTTACCTATTTATACTCGTTCACCAAGACCAAGATTTTGAAAATATATTGACAAAAATTTTGACATGTGAAGCTCTCGGATCTATAGCTCCCATAGTTCAAACTGCCATAACTTTGTCAAAACTGAACCGATTTTCATGCTTGATGGCATTTTGGTTATGATTTTTCATTTAGATTGATTCTACATTCAATATATATGCATTTTCGAAAATCAATTTTTTTTGATTTTTTTGGAAAAAAGCATGTACCCCCCCCTTACTTCTTTTCGGAAAAATTTTTTTTTCAAAATTTAGAATTGCGAATTTTTATTTTTAATCGATTGCATTCGTCGAAATTAGCATGAAAATCAACTTTAAAACCGATTTTGAGGTGGTCAAATTTTTGGTCAAAAATCATGCCAAAGTTGACAAAAATTTTGACATGTAAAACTCTCTTATCCATAGCTCCCATATTTCAAACTGCCATAACTTTGTAAAAACTGAACCGATTTTCATGCTTGATGGCATTTTTATCATGATTTGTCCTATAGATTGAGTCTAAATGTAAAATGGACTCATTTTTGGAAAATAAATTTTTTGTTTTTTTTTTTGGAAAAAATATTAGTTAGTTGATCTTATGGCAAAGAATTCTATGACCTTACAAATCCATGAAAAACGTAATTCATTATGCTTTATACTACATACTTATCAAGAGGGAAACAAGGATCAGAATCCATCATCTTAGTCTGTTCTTTTAATCTAATTTCGTTTATCGCTGAACTATGCGTTTGGAGCACAATCTGATCCGCATTCTTCTGTAGATTTCACAATCAAATTCTTCACTTCACTCGCATTCGTATTGGACCCAATGTGTGGTATCTGAAAGTAACGAGCGTTGGTGCCATCATGCATATTTGTCTATCTATTGGGGGCTGTTTGTCTCGTTTGGCTGTCTGTCTGTCTGTCTGTCTATTTGAGTAACTGTCTCTCTGTCTCGCTGTCTCGCTGTCTGGCTGACTGTCAGCCTGGTTGGGGCCGCACCGCCCTCCGCCCCCCCTGCTCGATCCGTCTGCTCTGTTATGGTTGGGACACTACTGCATTCCACATGCTCTGTGTGTTTGCCTTGATGTTTTTAGGGTGTTGATGTTGTTGCTGTTTTTTTTTGTTGGTTACAAAATCATTCATGGTACATATTAAAATTGTAAAAAGCAACAACAACAAGAACGGCCAACGCACATATAAATATGCATACATATGTATGTATGTATGTATGTATGTAGATAGAAACATATACAAATTCTTTGCATTCCAAATCATGTTGTTGTTGCTGCTGCTGTTGCTGCTGCTGCCGCTGCTGATGTTGCTTTAACTGCGACAGCGTCTACTTCTACTTGTAAACTCTAATTAGGTAACATTGAAGTATGTGTAGGTATGTACACACGTCTGGCACGCCGCTGCTCACTTGTTGTTGTTGCTGTTGTGTAGCTTTCAAAAGTCGCCTCAAATTGTTTTGTATGCAAGTTGCTGCTGCTGCCGTTGCTGCTGCTGCTGCTGCTGTTATTGGGCAGAGCCGCAGCGACTGCTCCTTGGCACGCAGCGAACACATGAAAACCAAAGACCAAATATCTAAGAGAGATACGCATGTCTACACTGAGCGAAAACTAAGTTTCCTAAAGTTAAACTGCAACGGCTTTAACCTTCAGTCTTTAACCAAGCCATTTTTGTTAAAAAAATCTTGAACATTAATAACTTATAATAAATATCTGATAAACAACTGTTTCACAAAAGTTTCCTCCAACGTGGAAGATTTATCTAAGTATATCTAAGTGTATTTAAGGAAAAGCCAAAGAAAAATTATATTATAAACCACTTTGAATGATAAGGATTCGATTTCGCGCTTTTATATTATCTTAAAAAATCATCAATGGGAGACTTCTTTTAGATGAAAATTAGAAGTGCTTTAGAAATGCAAGATTACAGGTAAAAGTAATACCTACTACGCATTTGCATCTTTTACCATAAGAAATGTAAATAAAATAATTCTTATAACGTGCATTTTTTACCATATATGGAATCAATAGAGATATCGATATATAGCTTTACTTATCATCTGGTTTGGTCTATTTTTCCAATCCTCAAAAAATGTCGCTTTTTTATCAAAGACGAAAAATCAATACAAGCCTTCGAGTCCTTTATAAAAGACTCGAATAAATATATAAGATTATTATTATTTAAAGTATGGGATATAGCTATAAACTATCAATCTGGCCTGGGATTCGACACGGATTCTCGCCTTGACAACTCATCTACCGATGACTGCCATATATAAAATTTAATTTTTCTCACTGTATGAGCTATGTCAGCTACCTTAGTCGACATATGTATATCTGGTGTGCGTGTGTTGTTGTAATTGTAAATAATGATGATAACACGATTACACGGCTGGTTAAGGAATTTATTGTAATTCGCTTGCCATTCGACTGAGAAATCAAGACAACAGGTTATATGTGTATTAATATATATGCATAGGGAATCACTTATGAATGTGAGTGAAGTTGATAACAGTTGAAATTTAAAATCAATGTGGATATAGACAAAATCATCATTTTGATCAGGCAAATCGCAAGCGAGAACATAAAGCAAAGACCGTGTCCGTGTCGCATGCCAAGCGCCAAGCTTCAGCCTCAGTCACTGTCAGCAGCAGCGGCAGCAGCAGCGGCAGCGGCAGCAGCAACTTCAGAAATGTTGTTGCGACTGCGCTTCAGTGAACCCCCCGCCCACCCCACCGCACTGTCTGCCGACACCAACATTGAAAATTGTGAATGAAATGACGACGGAGGTATTGCAACTTGCCACTGCAACTGGTTTTGCAATGCCCCACCCAATTCCCCTCAATCCGCTGTTGACGTCGCCGTCGCCGTTGCCGTCGCAGTCGCGTTCACTGCTGGCGTCGCAGTCGCTGTTCATTATCGCTTTGCTGGCACGAAAGGGTGGCGTTAGCTGGCCCCCATGGTCTTGTGTGTGTGTGTGTGTGTCCGTTTGTGTGTGTCTGTGCTGCTCTCACGCTCTTCGTCATTCATTCTCTATTTGTGCTCGTATTCGTTTTCGTCTTCGTATTCGTATTTGTGTTTGTATTTGTATTTGTATTTTCCCCGCTCCCGCGCTTAGTATCTGCGCAGTGTACACTACGTGATCAAAGTCTTTGCGACGCCCCCCTACAGCCCCCTCCTGGCCCCCTCACCCACACCCTTGATTCACGACACGTTTGCATTGCACAGTGGGTGTGTTGACCTGCCTTTCACACATTAATTAATAGCTGTAAAGCTTAGCATATTTGCACACTGTTCAGATTTCTTGTTAGTATAATTAAAATAATTATTTTCTTGTATTATATTAAAATAATTAATCTATTGAAAATTTTATTTAAACAAATTTGTTTGTTTCAAGCACTTATCAAAAGAAGTTTTTTTCCGATAATTAGGTGAAATGGCCCATAGTGCATTAGTAGTATAATGCAGTATAAGCCCGAGAGCATGTGCCTTAGTATGCGTGCGTGTGTGAGAGAGAGCGCGTAAGTGTAGGTGAGAAAAAAATTGGCGCATGTGTGTGCGCGTGTGAGCGATCAATTGGCGCTTGCATGATTGTGTGCGTGCGTGTGCGTGTGTGTGTGTTTGTGTTGGTGCTCGCGTGTGCGGGAGCTTGCGTGTGTGTGTGAGTGTGAGCGATACTAGCTTTTTGTTAGGTTTTGACATATTTGTTGTTGTCGCTTTTAGTCGGAGAGCCGCCGCGGCTGTTGGACATGGGGTGAACGAGAAGTGGGAGGGCTTCGCATTTGCTCTATGCTGCTAAGATTGTTGTTGTTATTATTGCTGTTGTTTTTGCCGTTATTGTTGTTGCTGTTCTTGTTGAGAGCGACGACGAAATAAAAAAACATAATGGCGGCGATTTTATAAATTTGATAGAAAACTCAAAAATTGCGTTGTAGCAAATTGTTTAAACTTTTCAACATTTTCTTGCATGCATTAAATATATATTTTTCTTGATTTTTTTTTTTTGGGGCGACCATAAAATTACATTTTTATTTATTTTGATAGTGGGACTTATTTTTAAGTAGTTTTTAGTACCATGATTATAATAAATTACAGCATAATTGGGCAACTTAAATGGTTGTTTACAATATTTTGATGTATCGCTGTATTTTTATTACTAACAAAATAGTTTTAAATATATAAAAATAAATCAATGTGCCAGTTTTCTATTTAATGAAAACATTTACGAAAAACTACAAAATAATTGAAATCAAATTAATCATATAAAAAAAAAGATGGCAAAGATCAAGTTTTCTTTTAATATCATAATTCCCTTCTAGTACTTAGGAAACCTAACAGTTCCTTATGTACTGCACTGTTTCATGTATTCTACAACATTTCCCTAATATGTAATAGAAAATATTTTTTGTTCTTTTCTTGATTGAATTGATTGACATGTAGCCTTCGATAAAATTGGCAGTAACCGTTTTTTATACCCTTTTCCCACAACTACGCACAATTCGCAATGTCATATTAGAAATAGGCTCAATCTTCGAACACCCTTTTGGCACTGATGCTGATGCTGATGCTGTTCCGAGGGCCTGGCACAGGCCAAACCGTAATCCAGTCCGAAAAACAAGCTGCGCTCGCCCCTTTCATTTTATTATTTTCTTATTCTTTTTTTTTTTTTGGTGCCACATTGCGAAAAAATGAAAAGAAAAAATAAACAAAAAGCATTAAAAAGAAAGAGAAAAAAACGCATAGCATGCAAATTTATTTAGCGCATTAACGAACGCAACGCGCGGAGCGCGGAGTGCGGCAATGGTACGCAAACAGGCATAAACAGGATATGGACATGGAAAAAATGCGAGTAATTATGTATGAATATGTGTTATGTATGTATTATAATTAACATTTCTGGGAAAATTCGAATGCGATGCGCAGGACAAAAGGCAACAACAGACCCAAAGCCAAAGCCGATGCTGATGCCGAAGCTGCTGATGCTGATGCTGCTGCTGAGACTCAGACACAACCAGACAAGACCAAGACGCACAACAATAACAATAACAACAACAGCAACAGCGGCGACCCCGACGACCGCGACAACAACAACTGACAGAAAAGGTAACGTGCGGCAAGGTACGCTCCATGTCCATGTCCACATCCACCTCGTTGTTGTTGTTCTACTGGTTTTGCCAGATTATGTGCGGATTTTTGCACAGGCTCAGCCTCGGCCTCGGCCTCAGTCGTTGTCTCTGTCGCAGTCGCAGTCGCAGTCGCTGTTACAGGCCCCGAAATGCCTGCCACAAATAATCATAATGAACAATATGCGGCGCACAGGCCAGAAGCAACCAGGAATAACAGATTTACCCGTTGACCATCGCCAAAAGCCGAATTCAAAAGAAAAACAGGAACGCCTCCTTGCCTGCCTCCTGCTCTTGCTTCAGCTTCAGCTTCTGCTCCTGCTTCTGCTTCTGCTCCTGCCACGGCTCCTTGCAGTTCAGCGCGTCCAGTTTTTCTGGCTGAGTAGCTACACGGCCTTAACTACCCATCATGATCAACACATAAACCTGATGATAGCCATAATGAGTGCACCCTATAGGGCATCAGCTCCTAGTTTGTCTATCAATACGATAATTGCATATTTTAAGGAGAAGCTTTAAAATAAGCCTATTTATTTTAACAAGAATTAATTAAAGCGGTGTTTTTCAAGCATAAGAATTTTAAACAGTGTTGGATTGGCTGGATATTATATAAAATAGTATTTCCTCGAGTTTCCTTATTAATGTCAGATGGTCTGAAATTTTATTTAGTAAAAAGAAAAGCTTTCTTTCGTTTCCTGTAACCAATTGCATTTGAATGCTATTTTTATGCTAGCTATTGTAAAACTGTGTTTTAACATTTCAATTTATGCAAAAGGATGTAAATTTAAAGTTCTTTCAATCATATATTATGATAATACATCAGTCATACATTTCTTTTTTTTTAAAGTTATTACGACACATGAGCACATGAGTTAGGATATATTGTAGAAAATTATAATAAGGTAATAAATAAATTCTACCAAAATTATTCTGAAAAAAAATATATACATATATATACCAGGTTTTCTTTCTTTCTTATGAAAAAAACGAAATTTCCTAGAGAGCCTTGGCTAAAAATAATAAAGTAAAGATCTTAAAATTAAAATGGATAATAATGGATAGTTCTAATTCAAAGAATGATGTTAATTATAATAATTTTACAGGGATAGTGTTTATTATAGTCAAAAAAATAAAAAATTAAAATAGGTTGTGATACTATATCAAAATATATGTTGTCCAATTATATCCAATTTGCTTTTAATTTTTAAATGGACGTATATCAAATTCTGCAAGTTTAAATAGAATTAAGGATATACAATAGTTTAAAAATTAAAAGGATAGCAGGTAATCCCAGGTCGCAATTAGAGCCTATTGGCTTACTATTTGGCTTTGGTAATAAATCGCGTTGCATTAATGCGGAATCCGGATCTGCAATGGGCCAACGAAATGATACCTGGTGAGGTGAGAAGATTTTCTCTACTCGTAAGGCAGCATTCCATGCAAAAAGCAATAACAACAACAACAACAACAACATGACTGAGGCCAAGACTGAGTCCGAGACTGAGACTCGGGCCAAAACTTGAGGTGAGAGGACAATCAACTCAGCATAGCAGAGCCACAAAAACAACAACGAGAATAAGATGAAGCAGCAGCAGCAACAAAAACAACAATAACAACAACAACAAGAAGAAGAAGAGGCAGCTCAGCTCCTCTGGCCACAACTCGTGGCTAACTGAATCGCTTGCGCCTATTTAATTTGGCTGCCAGTTCGAAGCTCCCACAGATTCCAGATTCCTGGCTGCGGCCCCGCAGCGCCGCGCCGTTGTCTTGGCATCTTGTTAACGATCATGGCAACAGGATTCTGCTATTTTGTCGCTGCCCTGCGCCACAGCAACAACAACAGCAACAACAACAGCAACAACAACATTAGCAGCAGCAGCAGCAGCTAAAAATTATGCAGCATCGTCGATGGCGGCGCGCACATTCCACAGGCGGCGGGGCAGCAAGAGGCAACGTCAGCAGCATCCCAAAAAGAAATGGACTGCTTGCAACACACACATACACACACACACACACACACATACACTCGAACACACACAGTTGCACGCAAAAATCGCTGCAAATGCAAAAACAAAAACAAAACAAAAGCCAAAACAAGAAAGAACAGTTATCCTCGGATTGCCGAAGATTAAATACTCTTGCTAACATATGACACTTTTCGAATATTTTTCTATATATACATACATATTTTTTTAAAAATTTTCAATTTCCAAGCCATTTTTCCTATGTGAGCTTTATATAGATATAGGAGTTCGATGTGCATAAGATTTAGTTTAAGCTCGTGATTGTAGAGTTTTCTTACCATATTTAAAAAACTAAAATTTAATCTTTATATAAAATATCGAATTTTCATTGATTGTTCATGTAGTGTTTTACTAATCCGTTATATATTTTATTTCACTTGTATAATAACATTTTGCTTAAGATATCTTACGAAACGAAAAAGTTGTTGATCAAATAACTTAATTTGTTGCCGATTGTACCTGATATAGTAGTCAGATGCTGAAAATAATTTTGCCATAAGTTAGAAATACAGTAAATGTGTTTCTTTTAAGAACTTGATTTATGGCCGATTTTTACTATGGGACCCGTATGTTATAGTTGTTTTATAATCAGAGGAATTTGCACAAAACATATTTTTCGACCGTTAGATCCCAAGGGGTTCTATGTTTATTATATGATATGTATTTTATTTATTTAATAGAAAAAAAAAAACAAATTTTTTATTTTCAATAGATTGTTCAGATGCCAACTTTATGATATAGTAATTCATTTCTATCATTAAGATAGCTTCACATGCAAGAGACTATTTTTACACAGGAAGAGACCGATGAATATATATATGGCTATATTAACTGAGCTGATCAAAGAGATCAGTAATATAAACTCCATATAGGATAGATATCTGGGTTACACATTTCGTGAGAAATATGTGATACCCCCCAGCAAGTGTGCAACAAAGGCAACAAGCCAGCAAAATGTGGCAAGCAAACAGAATAACTAAATGCGGCACGGTGAGCCGGAACCCCGTTGCAATTCCCGATTCCGCCTCGCCCCCGCCCCCGCCCCCGTCGCGGCTGCCGCCCCCACTTGCCTTTCTACCCGGCCATAAGTGCCACAATGTTGTCGCGGAATTTCGGCTTTCACCCGATCAGCCGGCTTTATTAGCCAAGTCTGCGGCACAGTGCGGCATTTGGGGCGACTCCCGACCGGCAGCGGAAGGTGATCGCGCAATTCGGCTTGCTTGCAACTGCTGCAACTTGGCAGCAACTTGGCAGCAACTGGCAGTGCCACTGTGGCACAGTGGCTGTCCGCACTCTTCGCACACGTTTGCACCTTCAAAATGCGCCGTTTTTGGCTGCTGCTGCAGCAATACGAAATTCCACAAAAGAACTTAAGTGTATACAATATGAATGTCTGGGGCATGCAGCAGCGGCAACGTCAACGTCAACAGCGACTGCGACTGCGACGCGACTGCAACTGAGGCAGCGACTTCAGAGTCGACTGCAATCAAACATTGGCCATGGCCCGAGCCCAATGTAGGAGCTGCAAGAGTAATAGCCACCGCCACCGCCACCGCCGACGACGACGACTTTCGGCTAGCGACTGCATCGTGCGAAAGAGATAGCAATATGCGTTATAAGGTTGGAGCACAGGCTTCGTATCTTGAAATGAAATGCAAAGAAAAGAAAATAACAAAAACAAAGTTTCTCACGTTCCTCTTCCGTGTGTGTGTGTGTGTGTGTGTGTGTGTGTGGTGTGCATGGGCGGACAACGGATAGCAGTTTTGAGCCGTGCTACAGACCGTACGCCCGTTCAACATATTCCCTTTTCTCATCGATTTTTAAATCTATAAGTGAATGTGTGTATGCACTGAGCGAAATTTGCTGAACTTAAGAGTTAACGGAGTCTTATCAATTCTTTATAACTGTAGTAGAGAGAGCTGAGCTTAAGGCTAATTAATGAAATATATAGCTAATTACCTATAAGAATATATATGTAGGTATATAGACATCAGAAGCTGACAAATCTTTGGCAACGCACAGTGGGGCAAACAAAGATATATCTTTAAGTAAAATATATAAATTTATAAGAAACATTTTAAGAATAAATTTTCAAAGCTTTTATATAGCTATGTAGTTTTAATTGGCTAAAACGGATTGTGGCTAAGAATTCGCCAAGTTTTTTATGGGTTTTCCCTCAGTGACAGTGGGACAAGTAATCATTATACTAGCTAAATTTACTAGCAAGGATTTAAAAATATTTTTATGTAATAATTGATCTTATACTTATATTAATAATAATTACATTTTAATTATTTCAAAGTAGACTTAAGAACCAGCCCTAAAACTGAACGAGAGTAAGCTTCTTATAAGAACAGTTAAAAACTTTAGCTAAAGTATTCTTTTCCTATTTATCAGATAGCTGAGTTTCACAGGATCAAAGATGTTTTCCTGTAAAAAGTTAATTCATTTCAATCAAAAGTTGATACGAAATTTTGTAATCCTCACATGAATTATAAGCAAATTTAATAGAGGACGATTCAGAGGAAAAAAACCGATTTCTTTAGTTGGAAAATCATGTTCTTCAAATCAAATTGGGAATTTAAGCACCCCCAAAGCAGAGTTCAAATAGCAACTACGGCTACAGGCCAAAATATTTCTGTCAGTGTAATTGTTTTCAGTTGTTGTTATTGCTGTTGTTGATGTTGATTTTGTTGCTGCTGCTGTTGCTGTTGTTGGTGCTGTTGCTGCTGCTGCTGCTGTCGCTACTTTGGCAATATGATTTTGTTATTTCTTTTCTCTGCTTCAATTTGATTTTGGACTGCATTCGGGCGGTCCACCGATCGAGCGATCGAGCGATCGTCGCAGCCGCTTGTTGCAGTTGCAGCCGCAGCAGCCGCAGCCGCAGCTGGGGCACATGGGGAGGTGGTGGCGGTGGTTGGGGGAAGTGGCATGGCCATTGGGGCATAATGAAAGTCGTCGTTGCCTCGTCGTGGCTGTTGTTGACGTCTTCGGCGGTTTGATCAAATGAATGAATATTATCATCGATGCCTCCTCTTCCCTCTTGAATGTTGAACAAGCTGACTTGATGACCGTAGACTCCAGACCCAACGAGCTACGTAAAGAATGTCTGATATCTGTGTGTGAGTGTGTCCAAGAGTGTGTGTGTGTGTGTGTGTAAGTATACATATATTTACATTGGTGGCTTTGTGGATTGTAGTCGCAAGTTGTTGCCACTCAGCAGGAGTAAACGTTTGATCTAATTGGTTGGCTCATCGAGGTTCTTGGGGCGATCTTTGATGATCTTTTAGCTGTCTGCAAAAATTCAAAAAAAATACAAAAAAATTGCCCGACTTGAACTATTATGCAGCCGGTTTGCTTAATCTAACAGTAGATAAACTCTATTCATACCAAAAATTTACTTCTATAAAAATGCATTTGAGAGTGAAAAGGGTTTCCTTGTAACGTACTTTCTCAGCAATTTTTAATTATAATTAATTAAAATAAAAATATAAAAATTAAATAAATAAAAAATAAATAAAAAATATAAAAATTAAATAAATAAAAAATGCACATTTTGTTGTTATAATTATAAATTGCTGAGAAAGTATCTTCCAGGAGTACCCTTTTTAGTGGTGGAAAACTCGATGTGATGAAAGAAGGTAATATTCTATGCGTTTTTCACGCTCCAAAGTTCTGTTGGAAAAGAACGCATAAGCAGCACACATACACACACATATACACACACACACACACACACAGACAGAGGCGATATGCCGATAAAAGACAGACAGATGGAAAGTGCAGCAAGCGGGGGAGAGGAGAGCAGACAAACCAGACAGATAGACAGACGGCAGACACAACAGGGACAGACAGCCAGACAGGCAGACAGACAGCGGAGAGTCGAGGAGCCGGCGTGTACAAATACAGCAGTTGATATTTAACAAGAGTCAAAATTCCTGGAATTTAGGATTGGTTTTTGGTTTTGAGAGAGTGGCCCAGACTGAGACCTGGTCAGTTCAGTTCAGTTCAGTTTAGTTAAGTTCGGTTCAGTTCGGGCAACGGGGCATAATTAAGTGGCCTTAAATGCCGCTAAAGGAATTTCCCTCAGGCGACATTATTATCAGTTTTTAGGGGACACGGGGACTGGGGGACGGACATTATTTCTTACTGATAGGCCGGCAATGCAATGCAGTTGATGCAGCCGATGCCGATGTCGATGTCGATGTTGATGTTGATGTTATTCATGTTAATGCCGATGACATTTACCGGGCATGTTCCCATCGGCACCGTTTTATATTATTATTGAATGGCATTGATCTTCACCATCGTTTACCAAAAACGAAGTTAGATGTATTTGTATATATGTATGTGTATACGTATCTTAATGCTTATGTCGACAAACGACACAATGGACCATCAAATTAATATTGTTAGTTCTTGTAAATTGGGCTAACGTTCCATAGAGACGATGACTTGAATTGTGAGACGGGTCTCTGCGGCAGACTTGAGAAATGTTAATTGCTAAATGCCAACAGGTTGCAAGTTCTGTGGCTTGCACAACATTTGTTCGTCATCATCATCATCATCATCATCACCATCATTATCAAGACACATGCATTCCAATATCGTGACTTCATATCACAGTTACTGCAATCACATTTGCGTAGCCCAAAGGGGGTGGCCAAAACAAGGTGCAGTTGAGCGATTCTTAACATTAACATAATGCATATAGATATCGAAGATTATAGCTAAATGTTGTGCATAATTCATAAGTCATTCATAAGCTTTATGTTTTCAGGTTGTGAATTCCGTAATTCATTTTTCAGATATTTTGTATAGGAAGCAGCTTGGAAAATTATGGTATCTATATGTTTGAAAATAGAAATTGTATAATTATTGCTTCTGGTTTTTTTTAAATTTACTAGCTACTTAAATAAAATGGAATAGGGGGTTTGGAGCTTCTCTATGTCTATTATAGGACGAACAGCTAGAAAAATATATTTTTGTTTTAAAAGATGGCTTTAAATTATTTTTCTTTTATCAATGTTAAAATTATTATTATTATAATTACTATTAATATTATTAGTTTCATTATTATAATTCATTTAAGCATTAGTTGTCAGTTAGATTTGATTCTTTAAAACTGAGAACTAAAATATCATATTTATGTATTTTTATTTTCTCCATTTTATTTTAGATAAAATATTGGGTTCAAGATTCGACTTAAATTTCGATAGGAACTTCGAGTAAAATTTAATTGGGTTCTAAACTGACTTGCAGCCGTGATCATTCATTTGTTATATACTCCCCAGATTGTATATTGACTTACCACATATACATATCTATCATATCTGCTACTTGTTGCATTACTCTGCAAGAGACTGAAATCAAAGATATATTGAATGGCACCCCCGTTGTCGAAATGCGCGACGACGCCCATGTGTGGCAACTGCTTATTTGCAATGTAACTGCAAGTAAGTACGTTTGTACTTGTTCTCAGTCAAGTCAAACCAGTTGCCCCCATGACTCACTGCTGGCTGCGAGTGAAACACTCAGATCTCAGACTGTGACTGTGACTGAGACTGAGACTGGGACTGAGACTCAGACTTGCAAACCAGCAGCCACAACTAATTGCATATGCATTTTGCATAATCTCATAGTAATTACAATAGTTCGATCTATGTGCGCGCCGGCGCCATGGCAATTCATTCATTCATGCAACCCACCCAACAGCTAACTTGGAGCTCTCTGCTGCAGCTGCAAGCAGCAGCAGCTCCCAGGCCCCATTCATGAAACTGAACAACTCGCTGCGACTCGCGACTGTGACTTGTGACTGTGACGGGGCTTGGTTCATTCTCATGTGTATGTGCGTGTGTGTGTGTGTGTGTCTGTGTGTGTGTGTGTACGTGTGGCAGTGCATTTCATCACTTTACCACTCAACACAAACGAAACAAAAAAATATAAAATAAAAGACAGAAAAAACCATAACACATGAAGGAAAATAAGAACCAAGAGATACGTGTTCAGCTACTTCGCTGTTGGCCTGCATTCTTCTTGTAAGTATTTTTGTTGTTGTATTATTATTATTATTATTTTTTTTTTTTTTTTGACACCAATGCACTTTGGTCTTATCGCGCATATTTCATATCTGGTTACTCTTGTTAATCTCTTTTGTCGCTTGCCGGGTTTTTTGGGGGTGGGTGGCGGGCGCACTGATAAAGCGGGCACGCATTAAAATTAAATGCCCAATGCACTTGTTAGTGTCTAACACACACACACACTCACACACAGACACACACACACACACGAAATACATATTTATCAATTTATTAATTTCGTATGCATAAATCTTGCGCTTTATTTATTCAATTTGAGTCTTTGTTGT
The DNA here is from genome assembly GCA_004149465.1 of Drosophila nigromelanica. Lineage (NCBI taxonomy): Eukaryota > Metazoa > Arthropoda > Insecta > Diptera > Drosophilidae > Drosophila > Drosophila nigromelanica. The sequence continues at coordinate 6,570 of SCDS01001410.1, read as the reverse complement.
CTGCTGCTGATCTGACGCTGGCGCTGGCGCTGGCGGTGGCCCTGTCCAGATACAATGCACTAACTAAGAGACACTAACAGCTGGACAGGGGACAGGGGGCAGGGGGCAGGGGCATTGGTGCAGGGACCGTCACTATCGTTGGAGCGCAGCACATTCGATCTTTGACTTATGAATTCTTGGAATGCAGCTAGTGCGGCATTTTAATGGAGGCTGTCGCTCTCTAAATCGCCGCCATGCCCAGCCCTGGCCTGGCCTAGCCCGGCCCGGCCCGGCCCGGCTCGGTTCGGCCTGGCCTGGCCCCGCCTGGCCCCATGCAAATGGTTGCCCCAAGTCCGGGTCCAAGTTGGAATCAGACCAATGTAAGTCGAACGTTTAACTATTTAAACTTCAGTTAGTTTCATGGAGAACCAGCCATAGTCAAAACAATTGAGGCCAAATTGTAATTGAATGCACATTTGATCGCAACGATCAAATCCGACTATACGACATATCAAACTTCTGACTGCGTTAATAATTTAACAACTAGTAATTGATAAATACAAAATTCATTTGGTTCTTTTTTCTCTCAAATTTATAATACCTGCAGTTTTCTAAATTTTGGAATCAAGTTACAGACATTTGAAGGTATTTTTTGGAAATACATAAAATATAAATCTAGAGATAACTTTACATGAATATGATATATATTCTTTAATTTATATAAACATCTTTTCTTAATGCTTGCAGACAAAATAAATGAGAATGATCCAACATTAAGTTGTTGATTTTATTAGATATATAGATATACATTACAACAAGACCTCTGAATCTAGAACTAGATTTTTTGATTAAAAGGCCAAAACTATTAGCGTAAAGTTAAGAAGAGAATTATATAGACTAAAAGATAGTTATTTGATATTTGACTTAGCAAAGTTAATTAACTTAAAGTTAAGAAACTTAAGTTAACCAAATGTTAGTTATTTGATCAAGGACTTAACATACTAAGAACAAGAAAATGTTCTCTAAGGTAAATATAGAATTCAATTAATTAAAAGGCAGTTAGAAAATAATAGCTAAAATTATTCAACTAATAAGGGAGTTAAATAAATTAGTTAAAGTCACTTGGCTTTTCACTTGACAAAATAAGACTAGAATTGTAGGCTTAAAAAATTTTAAATGTAATCGATTTTTTAAGCTGCACTTAAATTTATCAAAGAGATTAATTAAAGTAACTGAAAGTCTTAGCATATAAGTTTTTTGAAGTATTTTATCAATTTAAAAGATAGTTATTTGATTACTGCTTTAAAAAAATTTTACTTGAATTCAAACTTAAATTTAAACAAAGAAAGTTTACAAATAAATAAACAAAATATTAATTTATAGTTAAGTAGTATTTAATATGATTTTTCCTTCGTTCAGTGCGATTCGCAGAGACATTTTGTAATTTTGCGCAATACGAACGCCATTTTGTATATTTTTCAGCCATTTTTCCAATAAGATTTATTTCCATTACTTTTAAATTGTATTGAAGAAATAATTGTTTCAAATTATATATAAAATTTGATGTATTTGTATGTTGTAAATTTTAGTTGGTTTTGGGAAAAGGCAATTTTGATTTGTGAACTGAAGAAAAAAGATAACCACGTCAACAAAATTACCTGTCGGCCATTTTGTTTTTATTCGCAACGCGTGAGTTGCTCTCTGTGAGTGTCGAGCTTTTTTTCGTCTTTTTGTTGCTAATTTCGGGCGCTCTGCTCTGTTGCCGTGCATAGTGTAAAATAAATTGGGAGTGCGAGTACGGCAAAAAACATGTGATTTTTTTCTTTTGGCAGTTTTTGTTGTTTTTTTTTTTTTTTGGCATTTGGCTCTCCGAAAAGTCATGCACAAAATATATGTGTGGGCGTTACGACTGGAAATTTTGAATAGGGAAATGGGGAATGGATCGCTGTGTATGTAAAGGACATCAAGTGGGTAAGGTCAGGATATTATTGGTCCCTTTTGAAGACTTTGAATTTGCTGGGAGGCGACGACATTTTGTCTATTATTCATGTTCAATATTGTGCACGTCATTTGGAGCTCTCTCGATTTTATATATGTGTGCATATGTGTGTGTACATGTATATTGCGATCTTTATAGAAAGAAATTTGCTAAACTTTGTTGTGCGAGTGTGTGTGTGTGTGTGTGTGTGTGTGAGCTGCTGTTGCCTTAGTGTGCGTAAAAAATGCTGCGTTTTTGAACAAAACGTTCACTTTTATTAAAGTAGCTGTGTGTGCGAGTGTGTGTGTGTGCGAGTGTGTGTGTATTTCGTGCGTATGTATGTGTGAGAGAGATGCGTTAATATTGTGCACGCCCCTAGCATTGTAGACGGTCGACCCTTACGTCAGCATTAGCACGTGGACTATTATTAAAGCGTTTAATTAACTTGAAGCATTTAGGATCAAATTAATACATAATTGAGAATGGGAATGAGAAACTCGGCACTTTGCCTTTTGTTTATTTTTTTTTTGGCCGTATTACAAGATAGCCACCATCTCTGATCAATTCTGTATTTTCGAATCGATTTCTGTTGCGTTGTTCATTGGACTGGACGATGACAACTCGTAAGCTGATATCAGTTGTGCGGTTAAAGGTTGGGCCCAGTCTTTCATAATGTGTATGTACATATAATTAAAGTACGTATTAGTTCCGTTTCGGTATCAGTTTACTCTGTTTACGTTAAAGTGTTGCCCATTTTTGTCTTAAATAATTGTGCGCATTTAATTGCATATTTGAATGTAAGTACATTTATTTGACATCAAAATTCATTTCAATTTCATGCCTGCCATTAGAAAATACCCCCATGGCAATCACACACACACACGCACGCACACACACGCACACGCACGCACACTCATAGGCATAATAGGCAGCTCTCACACACACACACACACACACAGAGAAATATCACACTAGCCCAAAATCTAAATGTTTTCTAGTATATCCGTTTGTCTGTGTCGGTGAGTCGCTCGTGATATATGATGCGATGTTACACATTTCATATAGCACACACAACTCGGCCGGGTGTGTGTGTGTGTGTGTGTGTGCTGAGTGTGTGTGGTGTGTGCGTGCGTGTGTGTGTGGTGTGTGTGCTGGTGTAAAGCAAAATAACTAGCTCCTCTTGGTTTGCTCAACACATGCATACGCGCTTCTGGCACAGGAATTTTATATATATATATATACCCTGTACCAACCCAAAATGGGCACCAAAGGTATAACCACATTATGCAAGCGTTTGCCACAGGCAGAGGCAGTTGCAGTCAACCCCACAAACATATGCATAGAGTCCTGATCAGGACAACGAGTTGAGGTCGTCCGACTTCATGTGTTCATCACAAAGAGCCTCCAAATTTCAGTTCTCGTAAAGAAACAATTTATCATAACAAGCAGCCTAAAATTTGTGTTTTATTTTTAGAATTTATATAACGGCATTTTACAGCTAAGCACAGGGTATCTCAGCGTCAAGCAGTCTCGATTTGAGCACTCTTACTTGTATTCAACAGATTTCATTCCGTTTTGGCTGCTCTTTTTCGTTGATTTCGATCGTATATGTATGTGCGTGTGTGTATTCGAGTGTGTGTCTTTGGGTTGGCTTTACACTGTGCACAAAATGTGTATAGTTGAGTTCAATATGAAGTCTGGCTTTGTTTCTACTTAAATTTCACAGTTGAAATCCAAATTTACAAGTAATTTTTTGGAGTTCTGAGTGAGATTAAACTAATAATAGTTTATTCGAGCTGAAATTAACAATTTTAAGAGATATTTTCAAAACGATTTTTATAAAATGCTGCATCATGAATTAATCAGACTTTTTTTCAACAATTTTCTCTTCAATTTAAACTTATATCCTTTCAGTTTTAAGTTTTCAAAATGAATGCAAAGCATTTTTTAAGTAAAAATCGCTTTAATTTAAATTTAGTTAGTACCTTAATGCCTTTTACTTAATCTTAACAGTTGTTAAATATTGCCCAACTAATTTAAGCACATTTAAACAACTTTATTTTTAATTCAATATATTTTTAATCAATTTATTATGCGATCTATTCCTGATAGCTGCGACTTATTTTGCGCTTTTTGCGCTCCCCGCCGAGTGAATGCAATTTATTACATTAAATATATTTGCACAATTTTGCGCTGCTGCTACTGCGTATTTTATATAGTATTTAAAATGCCATTTTGTGGCATTAATTCGCAATTGATATGCTAAATATGCATATGTGGCGCCGCCATTTTCTTTTCGCTTCGTTCATAAAATTTTTTACCGTGCCAAAGCACTCGCGCTCGCTCACACGCACACACACACACACACACACACGCACACATACACACACGCACACAAGCGACAGCAAGCTTTTGAGAGAGCGCACGCTGCCTCGCTCTCCCTCTCGCGCTCTCTCGCCGCCTTGTGCTTGTGTGTGAGTGTGAGGTGTTTGTTTTGCTATTGTTTTCAGCGCCAATGCGGCAGATGGCGTTAAACATTACATGCAAAGTCGCACTCATACAGGGTCGGCAGCCGCACGCTGAATATTCATTCAGACATTCACACATTTCAAGACGGCCGTGCTCGACGCTCGACGCACGGCGCACGCGACGTTTTTAGCCTCTCAACTCAACTGGGACCGCGACCGCGGCTGCGGCTGCGGCTGAGGCTGAGGCTGCGGCTGTCACTGAGGCTGGCAGCGAGACCAAAACTTAAGGAATTCATTGATACAAAAGGGACCATGCTACCGCTGCTGACGCTGCTGCAAATCGACGCGACTTCACGCTCTCGCTGTGGACTCCCTCTGCTTTGGTGCCTGTGTTTGTTGGTGCTCTGCCTGTATTAGTGTCAGTGTGTGTGTGTTTGTGTGTGTGTGTGTGAGTGCGCGCTGTCAGCGTTACCATGCGCCGCAAACTAAAGTTTTGGTGATTCAGTACGTCACCGACAGCGCCAACGTCAAGAAGGAGAAGACGGTGAACTGCCTCTGCCTGGGCGCGGCTTACTCTGGCTAGCTGCTGCTTGGGCTCTTCTTCGCCTGGTCTCTGGATAGCGGCAGCAACGGCAGCAACGGCGGCGGCGGCGGCGGCGCCATCAAAGTGAATTTCAATTAAAACTGTGCAAAGGTGTTGGTGTTGGAGTTGGCGGGGGTGTGCGTGTATGTGTATGTGTGTGTGTGCGTGTGTGTGTGTGTGTGTGTGCATATTTGCTTGTGTGTATTGCCACTTAACTAAAGTTTAATTATATTGCTCAACAAACATAAAGAAAATTAAAAACTGAATCCCATTTCGACGCGATCGAGCTAAACGAACAAAAAACAAAAAAAAAAAAATTTGCAAATTTGCGACGCAGTTTTAAAGGCCCCCCGCCCCTCTGCCCACCACAAAAGTTTGTAGCCCAATGCCATAACGTAACGTAAAATTCTTAAACGACGTTTTGAATATAAAAAAAAGTATATGAAAAGAGGAAAAACAAAGAAAACAACAACAACAACTACAACAGAAACAACAAGCGCAACAATAACAAGAAGAAGAATTAAAAACAAACTAGAGCTTCGCAACTGAATAATTAAAATTAGAAGCAGAACAGTAAATAAAAAAAAAATTAAATAAAATAAAATAAAATAGAAAAAAATAAAGCATTGAAATGACTCATACAGACATACAATATATACACACAAGTATAGATTTGTATTAAAAAAAAAAGAAAAAAATGGCGCACAAGGCAACTGTAAACTTATACAATCAAAAAAAAAAAATGATTTGCATGTATTGCATATAAAACAAGAAGAGCAACAAGAACAAGTGAACTTTGTACATGGGCCAAATGACAGCGTTGATGATGATCATGATGAGCATGAACATGACGATCATTTTGATGATGTTGTTGATAATCACATTGTTGTTGCTGCTAAAATCAATTATATTTACTACAATTGCAATAACTTCGCAACAATTTTCCAACCACCCCCAACTGCTATCAACTGTGATAAGCGTTTTTCTATTTTGCTAATTTTTATTTTCTTTACTTATTTTTTTTTGCTGCTTTGTCCACTTTGGCAGCGTGCATTGAACCAATTTTGTTGTTGTAGTTGTCTCTATTTTTTTTTTTTATAATACCTCTGTATATTTATTTAAAGCGCAAATGTTTTAGATACGACACAAATGTCGCCGCCAGCCCAGCAACAACAACAAAGTAAACTACACAACAGCAACAATAACGGCAAACAGCAACAACAACAACAACAACAGCAGCAACAACAACAAAAATAAAGGCAAACTTGACTATCTGTTCGGTTGAGTTCAGTGCGTGCGTTAAACTAGCGCACACCAATACAAGCGCACAACACACACACACACAAGCACACATACACACACGTGCACACACACACACGCTAGCCCTGACTGGTAGTGTGTGTGCTTATATAATCAACAACGACATTGCCATCGCCAGTCCGCCTAATGGCTTTGTTTGTAAGTATCAAGCAATTTGTTTAAACTTTTTCTAGTTTTTACACAAACATACATACATACATATATATATATATATATATATATATATATATATATATATATAT
>SCDS01001409.1:0-26582 GCA_004149465.1 Drosophila nigromelanica | reverse complement strand
GAACATTGATAGCGGTAGTTTAGTCTTTCGGCTAATGGCAATGTTTAAATCTCGCACTTTATGCCCGAGCTTTTCCATTGCTTCCTTAATATCATCTTTGCCGGTGGAGTGATGAATTCCTTTCACTACAATTCTAAACGCTCTCTCGTCCCGAGGTTGAAAGGTGTGGTACCTTTTGTCTTGGTAAAAAGTTTATGGCGAGTTTCTTTAGATTGATATGTCATCCAAATTGTTGAAGATTTTCGAAATAGTATGCTGAAACGTAATAGTTTGCTTTGATTAAATTATGGAGGGACTTAAGTGATTGACTTTCACTTGGTTTTGGTTTGGTCAAAATTAGAAAGCATGTCCAGTTGTGTCCGTCACAATAACAATAATAACGATAATGATAATGTTAATAAAATTGTTAATAATAATTTTCTTTGGCCAATGGACAAAAATTGCAGTCTCAGCTTGAGAGCCTGAAGAACTGAAGAACTGGCAACCGCGCCCCACGTGCTTGCTATTGAACTGAGTGCAACTGTGAACTGAGGGGTTTTGAGGCAGGGGTCTTAAATTCAACAAAGGGGAACCAAAAAAGTAACAAAAAAAAAATAAAACAAATGCTGCAGTGCTCGCCCCAAAATGGTTGGCCGCAGTTAGCCGCCGCCTTTTGCCTGCAGCTGCAGTTAGAGACGCGAACGCGGATGCCATTGAAAATGTGTTGTTGTTGTTGTTATTGTTGTTGTTGTTGTTGTCGTTTTGCTGGTCTATGCCGGCGACAGTCAGTTAACTGTTGACTGCTCTTGGCCAGCTGTGCCAGCTTGGTTTGGGCCTTGTTTTGCCAGCGCCGAAAAACATAACGAATTGTTGTGGCAATCGCTTCGTTCCAATTGAATGCATGCCGCGCCACAACTTGCCCGCAACTTGCAACTTGCAACGTGCAACGTGCAACTCCCCAAATCTGAAACTGAATTCAAATCCGTATCGCAGCTCCAGCTGCAGCTTTCATGATAAATTTGTTTTGCATTTAATGCTGACCCAAGCGAAATATGTTGGCAAATTTATGGACTCTCTCACTCTCTTTCTCGCTCCCTCTCTTTCTCGCTCCCTCACGACGTGCACTTGAAATATTTAAAAGCTGATATACCCTGTAAGGGTCCATGTGCCTTAAAGCATGTCGCAGCTATGAAGCAAATATTTTTGATATACTTTCGAATCTATGAAGTGAACTTATACGAGTTGCACTTGAAATATTCAAACGTTTAATACCCTATAAAGGTATTAAGTGAGTCTGATCAGAGTGGGCATATGTAACAAGGGCTCAGCAAGTTGTCAAATTAAATGAAATCTATACCCTGTAAAGCTGCAAGTGCTTTAAAATTAATATACTAAGAGAAATAATTGCTATTTAAATGCTGATATACCCTGTAAAGTACAAGTCCTTCAAAGTAGCCAAGATTAGCTGATTGAAATCAATATAAGTATATACTCTGTAAATGTATAAATTATTTAAATTGCGTGTGTTACTTAATTTACTTTTAATTCAAATCAAAATGAATATTAATGGTACTTGTTAAACATTTTATGTTTAGATACCCTGTAAAGCTACAAAATTGGTATGATGGGGAATCTTTATTTTCTTATAATAAGAGGAAGTAGGGAAGTAAAATGGATTTTTTTCTATGCAGGGCAACTTTTAGTCAATCTCACCTTTAAAAGTCTATCTAATTCTTAATGCGCATCAAGTTGACATTTATGAAGCTGCTTTGGATCTGGGTAATTGAGGTAAAATTTCCCAGCTCCATTGGCTGCTGCTCATTTGTGTGATTTACGAGTGGGCGGCATGGTGTTTGGGGGGAAAGCTACAGCAACAGCAACAGCAATTAACTGGGCCAATACCAAATACCAAATTCAGTTTTCGGTCTATGCTTATTTATGTGGCAGTTGCATCAGAGCGTTCAACTTGGCTCATAAATTTGCAACATGTTGTAATGTTGTTTGTCAACAGTTTTAACAGTCACATAAATTAAATGCTAGTCAAGTGCGAGTGCAACTGCAGCAGCAGCAGCAGCAGCAACAGCAACAACTAATCCAACAACAATATCAAGCGGCAACATGGTGTTAACATTTTGCGCCCCGCAGCAGCCAAAAAAGTGCTAAAAGAGAGTGGAGAGAGAAAGAGTGGGAGAGAGAGAGAGAGAGAGGAGGAGGGAAAAGAGAATAAAATCTCGTAAAAATCCATGAAAATTCAACGGACGACGACGAAAAGTTTTCAGCTGCAGCAGTTGTTGTTGTTAGAGCACATGTTGTTGTTGTTGTTGTTGCTGTGTGTTATAAAGAACTCGACTCGACTAGACTACCACAACAACAACAACAACGACAGCAGCAACAAAAACAACGACTACAACTTGAACGTTGGTAACGTTGACTTTCTAACTGTTTAAGAGTTGTTGGCCAAATGCTCGTGGAGCGGGCGTATTGTGTGTTGGCCAACTAGTTGTTGTCGTTGTTGTTGTCGCGACGACAGCAACATGTTGTTGTTGTTGTTGTTGTTGGTGCTGTTGCTGTTGTGCTTCGTGTTGTTGTCAATGCTTTAAAACGATTTTCGCCTGATTTGACACAGGCGAAGAAATAGTTATTAAAGGCAAAACCAATTGAGTTGTAGACGCAGACGATAAACAGCAAGAAGCAGCAGCTGAAGAAGTGGAGATGGGAGCGAGAAGGGACAGACACCGAGGAAGAAGCAGAGGCGCAGACACAGACTTTCAAATAGCCGCAGGAACTTTTTTTGGACTGTCATTTGGGCAATTAGGTTTTTGGATATGACAGCAGTTAGCGAGCACTAAGAGCAGCTCAGGGGAAGAACTGAAGGGGGCAGGAATGGGAAGGGGAATCTGAAGAGGGGTATTCCCATTTGGCTGTCCAGCGTTTTGCTCGTCTGCTTGGAACCTTAAAAAGTACTTAGCGCTACTGGGAATACAGTTAAAAGTTTCTTAGTGGATTCGTGTAAATTGAATAAGAAAGGAAAAACACTTTTTTTTAACGAATGGCCGAAGATTAAATGCCCTTAAGGAATTTATGCAAGAGATGTTTGATTGTTTATTAGCATACATAAAAGTAAAGTTGACTACAGCTGAATTCGCCATAAAAATTTAAATTATTTTTATTTATTTATTGCAGCTTAGAATTGGTTAGCTTTTTCTTATAATTAAATGTTGTTTATAGGATTTTGGTGCATTTATTTGAATAGATTTTCTTTTAAGCGTTACACAGTTCGTTACAAAATTAAAATACCCTCTTCAAGTGTATTAAAACGGAACCCCTAGCGTACTCAGCGATGCATAAAGACACAACAACCAGCAGCAGCAGCAGCAGCAGCAGCAGCAATAACAATTACAACAACTGCAAGAACAACAAGCACTTGAACAACCACAACAACTACCACAATTTACCCCTTAGAGAATCGAGAGAAATAAACTGAACTGTAGGCTGATTTCTTGAACTTGTGTGCGTCTTTTTTGCTTGAGTTGTTTCTTCGAGTCTCTTCAGGTTTCTTCCGAGTTTCTTTTGACGTATTTTCAGCGAGCGTGTGGGAATTTTCTTATCTGATTGTCTCCGCGCGTCTTGTAAGAATAGGGCTTTCGGATAGGCAGCGGCATAATTATATGTAGATTACTGTGTTGAAACCCAAATATATGACGATGAGGTGTAAGACACAATAAAAACATAGACCTATGTTCCCATGACTGTGCGCCCTGTGATTAACTTACGATATATGCAAATAGATATACTTTCTCTCACTCTAACACTTGGAGAAATTTTCTACTTCAATTAAGCTCAAATATGCTACAAAAGCTAGCTAAGATTGATTTTTAAGTTGAATAGAAAATTCTTGTTTTCCAAAATTCGTAAATATATCCGTCGAATATGGTTCTTAATTTAAGAGAATTTCATCTAATGAATTTCTAACAAAAAAATACTTTTCTTTTGAAATCAAATGTGATTTATAACCAATTTGAGAATATTCTTAAGCGCACTTTCAATTTTAAACAGAATAGCGAAAAAGTTCTTTAAAACATTTTTTGCTTTCAGTCTTTCAAACGATCACACTTCAATTTAGAACAGCATTTTTCGGCCAGTGTATCTTACATTTCAAGCAATTTACAACTTTTGATTTACAACAAATCTAACAAAATATTTTCTTTTGCCTTTGCAGACCTGGTTCTTCACAGACACCGACGATCACTACTATCAGGAGAAGACAAGTGAGTATATGTTGAATGGCCAAAAAGGAAATGGCCAACATAACTTAACTTTTGGCAATGCTCACAAATTTTCGATTACAATTTCGAATTCGATTTTAATTCGTTCTGAGCGCGCTTTCATTTGATTTCAGCACCCCAAAAAAAAAAAACAGAAAAATACAAAAATAATACAAAATTGTGTTTCGTAAACGTATTTATCACGCAAAGGGAGTTAACCTACCTGTCGACCTCTTACCCTTTCGGGCCTGTCCGTCCACTGTCCGAGTGTCCGAGTGTCCGTTCTCGGTCTGGCCTCAATTTGGTTTCACATCAGGAACGCGGCCACGCCCAGGCGAACGCCTAATCTTGGCCACTGTCTGCCGAGAACAAAACCGATTAAAGTTTATAAGTTTAGGTTGTGCGTGTGTGTGTGTGTGTGTGTGTGTGTATTTACCTGCTCAGCTCACCCGCATTTTAATTGAATTGCAGCCTTTTCTTTTTGCTCTTCGTGCTTCGATTTTTGCGTGTGTTTCCCCTTTTGCTCCACTTCAGCTGCAGCTGCATAAAGTTTCCAGAGTTTTTAATTAAAAAAATAACAACAACAAAATAAACGGGAAAAAAGTTCAAATTTCAATTTTGCTGCAAACAAAAAAAAAAAAAAATAAAAAAAATTGTATTTTATTTTTGCATACTCAAGTCTCTCTCTCGGATCTCAAGATCTCAAGTTTCACAGCCTCTCGAGCAGCCGGGTCGGGTCCTGCCTTGCGGAGGCATTTTGATTAGACCGAGGAAGCTGGCCAAAAGGATTCTGCTAAACACGCATCGAGCGATTTTTGAGTTATGTGCGCAGTTCTTGTTGTAGTTTGTTGTTTGCTGTGCTTATACCCTGTACTCATTTTAAATGGACAGAAAGATGCGCACACATTTAGTTTTAAATCAGCGATAAAACAGCTTAAGTTTATAATTTGGAAATTTATGCTTATATAATCCATATGCCGATTAGATAACTTTTTGTTTTCAGGGAATACATTCATAGGTTCTTCTATATCAATATCTAAAAGATCAATAACTTTGCAAAATTAATTTATATGTAAAATAGACCGAGTTGGAAATCGATATTTATCGAATTTGATAGAAATTTGTGTAGTTGGAAATCGATATTTATCGAATTTGGTAGAAATGGGTGTAGTTATCGATAATTTAACATAACATTTATTTTGTAATATTTGGATAGTTTACACAGATAACAAATATTTTATTTTTTTTGTATATATGTAAGAAATATCATATTTCTATTCAGGCTATACAATGTTACAGGGTATTGGCTAGCGAGCACTCTCATTTGCGTCTGCTTCTACTTGTTTCTTAGCTGCCTGCGCTGCGACACAAAGGATATAGTTTGCGTCCGTCTGTCGCCCCCTCGCTGCCTTTGTCCATTCTAGTGTGTGTGTGCTTGTGTGTGTGCGTGTGTGTTTTGTGTGTGCTTTAAATATTTCAACAATTTTCATCCAATTAAGGCGCACAAGTTTTTGCGCTGCTTTGCTTTTTATTTCTACACTTTTGCCCCTCCCTCGATCCGCCCCCCTCTCTCCGCTGTCACCCTTGTGTATCGCTTTATCGGCGGCGTCTGTCAAACGAGATACAAAACGCATCCGCTGGATATGAGCGGCATTCTTGACTAACAAGCTACTGTTTTTGGGCGCTCCGTGGATATGAGCTTGCTGGCTTTTTAGTTAATTAACATAGAAGTGACTTCTGATGCCGCTGCCTTTCCCCCTCCCCCCTCCCCCATCCCTCTGCTCCCCTGCTCCTCTTTCACTTCCATTTGTGTCTTGTTGGCGCGTTGTTATTTTGCTTAATTACCAATCTTTAGCAAATTCTCTTGCCCTTATTCACTTCATCTCCTTCGCCTTTCTTTCTTTGCAGAGGGCCATCTTATTAATACAAAATGCTCGCAGGGCCATTTTCGCAAGGCTCTGTGCTGCAAAATGTCCGCGGAGCTGGATATCTTCCTCGAGAGCGGCAAAAAGTGAGTAATTGAAAAAAATATATATCTATTTTACTTCTGATTTAGATTAAAGTTTTTCAACTTTAGCACATTTCTAGTAACTGATTTAAGAAAAATAGACTTCGTTTATAGTTGTACAAATATGCAACCTTGAATAAATGTCTGCTTGATTCACATACAACATTTCTTATATTAAACATTATATTTGACTCCTAAAATACATTCACAAAAAATAACAAAAATTTTAAACTTTAAAATTTAAAACTTTAAAAAATTTAACTTTTAATCACTTGAATAATTTAGAATATTTTTTATTTAATTTCACTTTCGGTTTCTGTTGAACAACAGTTTTACCTGATTTGTGTAAAAAATTCTTGATTTGGTTTTTATGACCGCACCTACGTAAAAATATATTTAAGCTTTTCTGTATTCAAATTTTCTAGTTGCCTAGTTTTCAAAGTAGATGCCATAAATATACTAGGGCATTTTGTGTTCTTCACTTTTTCAATGTAGTTCAGTTTTTGTTCACATATCTTAGCGCACAACATGTGCAATTTCAATTTCAATTTCATGCAGCATTATGGCATTAACCCCCAGTGACCTGGGGCTAAACCCCCAAGGGCTCTCTCCCTTTAGGCCCCTTGCTGTCATATTTAGCCAGCTTTCTGGCCAAAATTCTTCAGATGTGCAGTGACCAGCGCAATGACTTCCATTGCTGCTGTTGCTGTGGTAATTGTAGACTTTAATGCTTTTAATAAGCAACCGCAGCAGCAGCAACAGTCCAGCCAGCCAGCAATCTATCCAACCAACCAACTAACCAACCATCCATCTATCCATCCATCCATCCATTTATCCAACTTGGGCTATAAAAGCAAAGCAAACACCCAGTTTGGAGCGCGGTTGCAGCTGCCTTGCGTTCTAATTTGCGCAATTAAGACGCAGCAGCAACAGCAGCAACAACTGCGTCTCCTGCTCTCGTTGTTACTGCAGCAACTTAAAACTTGTCCGGCAAAATATAAAAAAAAAACCGCAAGAATAAAAAAAAAGACACTTCAACTGCGCCCAAAGGAGCTGCCTAGAAATTCTTCAGCTTGTTTGTAATTACACTGGCAGCAACAGCAACAGCAACAACAAAAATTTGTTGTATTGCAAGCAGCAAATCTAGAACAACTCGGACATGCCTTGACTTTATATGAAGAGCGCTGAGTAGGATGTTGCTCTTGTGGTTGCTGCTGTTGCTGCTGCTGTTGTTGCTGCTGTTGTTGTTGCTGTTGTTGTTGTTGCTGCTCACTCTCTCAAAAGGCTGCTCCGTTTTGGCTTAGAACTTGAAACTGTCATTATGAAAGCACTGAGCATGCAATCAATGCAATAACAACAGCCAACAACAACAAGTTGCTGGCAACAACAAGTCACAGCAGCAGCAGCAGCAGCGGCAACAAATTGTTGCCAGCAAGTTGCAGCAAAGTCCATAAAAAATAAAAACAAAATAAATGGCAAGCAGGCTAAATGTGCAGTTATGATCAAGATGAGGCGGCGACTGCAGGAGCAGCAGTTGTTGTTGTTGTTGTTGCTGCTGCTGTTGGTGTTGTTGCTGCTGTTGCTGGCAGGCAATATGAAATGGTATCAGGTGGCACAGCCGGGCGCTGCCAGTTTCCTGTGGCCGTTGATTGGCAACGCTTAAATTTTGTTGTGGAATAAGTGCAAAAAAATATATCCAACAACAACAACCAGTTACAGCAGCAACAACAGCAACAGCAACAATCCCTGGCAAAATATGGAAAGAGGTTAATTAACGGGCACTGAAACTGGCAATTATGGCGCTCTGCTGGCCGCCTGCTGCTGCTGCTTTTATTGCCCATTGCTACGCACGGCAGCAACATGTTGCCGCTGCTGCTGCTGCAAAAATTGACTCACAACAGCGGTACGTCCGTTCTATTAAATGCAAATCAAGCAGCGCAGTTTGAATAAGCCCAAAATGCGCTTGTTGCTGCTGTTGTTTCTTTCATCTCTTTCTTTTAATTACGAGCAATGCAAAAATGTTGCTGTGGCGCAGCAATTGGTGCTGCAAGCCAGCAAACTCAAGTTGAGCGACGCCTTTTGCTTGCCCTGGCTGGCTAATTGCAGTCTATTATAAAGCCGAACAATTAGTGCAATTTAATTAAAAATTACAACAGCAGCAACAATTGTAACAACAGCAGCAGCAACAACAACAACAACTGCAAGTCACAGCCGACAACAACAACAACAACAACAACAACAACTGTCTGTCCGTTCGACCTGGCACGTCAATCAGCCTGCTTCTGAGACGTTCCGCTGCCCCCTCGCCATCACCTTCACCCCTTTTATCACAGCTTAATGCATGACGTCGCCAGCTTACAGCAATCATTAATTATGAGCTCTAGGGAAATCGTTTTAAAGGAATTTCTATAGCACCCAGACACACACACAAACACACACACACAGGCGGACAGAGAGGCGCCTATGAGGTGTCGGCGCTGCCCCTGCAATGCTTGCGACATTTCTATAAATTCGATTTTTATATACCCTGTACTGATCAAAAATGGTTGTTCTAATTTATAGGTAACAGTCTGAAGCAGGCCTATAATAAGCTTATATAGTTTATGTATGTCTATGAATCACTCTCCATACGCAGACCACATTCATTTTCAGTTATCGATAACTAACTTTGTTTCGCGTAAATCGATTGGTATACATTTTTAGCTCTACTTCTTTTACGATTGTAAGAGCTATATACATCAATAATAAATATTATTTTTCATGCGGAGAACAACTTTTATTATTGTTATTTTTATTTTAAATCGATAAATATCGATATTTAGTAAATATTTACTATTTATTACACTTATCTACTAATTGACACATACTAATTGGCACAATTATATGTTTCAGCTATTCGTAACTGATTACAGAGTATCTTTTAGTTGATCACTCTCGCCAAGAGCACAATTAGATATTTGTTTAAGCGTCAACAAATTCCACGCTTTAAATTGTTGCTTTGTTTTTGTTAGAGCTGCTTTCAACTTTTTATTTTGTCGATTTATTTGTTTCAAGTTCTAATTTATCTCTTTCTGTGTGTTGTGTGCCCCTGTGTGTGTGTGTGTGTGTGTGTGTGTGTGTTTATGGATTGGGTGTGTTTGGCGTGTCGTGCCGTGTGGGGGCCACACCTAATACACAAATGTCGCGGGCAACTAGCGAATATTGTACGAATGTATCTTATATCTGATTTGCGAAACGAGCGCATGCCCTTGTCATGACGCATATATATATCTATATACGTATATTTATATATGTATATATATATATCGGTATCTTTGTATTTATGTCTGCAGCAAGCTCTTTGCGGCACGTTTCGTAATCAACATTTATTGACATCATAACGGCATTTACATGCATTTTTTCTTCCGTTTTTGGGTACCTTTTTTTTGGGGCCAACCCTCTTGTAATTACGACACGTATTATTCGTAATATTCACGGCATCAACTGCCAAATGGACCAAAAGAAAGTGAACCAAAACAGGATTCACAGCAAACAAAGGCGAACAACAGCAGCAGAAACTGATTTATATACGCTGTACACATTGTGAAGTGAGGGGCATATTAGTATATCAATATAAAGTAATTGTATTTTAAGCTTTTGCAGCTAGAGATTTTAAACAAAAAAAAGAGTCACAATTTTGGCCAAGTATATAGCTAAAATATTACTCCAATTGAAAAAAATTTTCTATTATTAATAAATATTTTTCACACGCTTCAAAAGTTTTACCCTTAAATAAATTATTTTAAAAATTTTAGAAATAAGTTTTCAAAATAATAAATTTCTTTTGACGCTTTTATAAAGCGTTAAACAGACTTTTTTTGTAGTGTACAAACTCCAAAATTGTCAACAATAATAATAATGATTGATGATTATAATAGATCAAGCCAAGTATATATTTTTTTAAACAGAGTATTGCTAAGTCAATTATGCCTTTTTAATTTTTAACTGTTGTTGTTGCTGCTGTTGTTGCTACTGACAATGTTGTTGCATATACTTTTAATGATGAGTTGATTTCTTTTGAGGCAATTATTGCCAGCAATTTTTTGGGTGGGTGCTGCTGTTGTTGCGGTGAATGTTGCTGCTGCCGCAACAGTTGTTGCTGCTGAGAAAGTGCGTGGGAATTTGTGTTGTGTGTTGTGTGTGCTGTGACGTGTCTTTGTGCCCCATCAATGTAATTTCCCAGGCGTCGGCTTTATTTTTCCTTCCCCCCTTTTTGGGTGCAATCAACCCGCAGCTAATCCCACATTGAGCCATATAAAATAATAGTCAAACAGGGGGGAAGTTGCGGCATTTCCCAACAGCAACAGCAACATTAACTGCAACACTTATTATGCACACCACACACAACAACAACAACAACAACGCACACCAATCCATCCAAGGCTCAACTGCAGCGAGAGCTGCGACAATTTTAATTGCTGTTGTTGTTGTTGTTGCTGTGGTTACTGCTGCTGCTGCTGCTGCACTCTACGGCAATGCAATGCTTTTCTTTGCGGCTCGGAAAAACCTCATAAGCATTTGTCGCATATGTGGAAAACCAGATGTTTGTTGTCGCTGCCTGTGTGTGTGAGAAAATATTTCTTTTTGCGGCCAGGGGCAACGATTTTTTGAGCAACCCGCGTGTGAAGCGACAGCAGCAACAGTTGCCCGAGTATTGGTTAGGGGAAAGCATGCGGCGGCAGCGGCAACTGCAACTGCAGCCCAACGCATCAATTTCATTTATTTGCCACTTGTGGCATCAACAGCAATTGCAACAACAACCACCACAAAACTGTGCATAAAGTCAATTATTCAATTGAAGCAATGAAAAAAGGGGTGCCAAAGGGCGGGAGGAGGAGCTGCAGCAGATAGAGAAATGGGCGGGGCATGTGGCTTGACATTGTCGCAATCTTTAGCCGGAATTATTGCAGTTACATTTCTTTATACCCAGTAACCAAGGCTGCAAGCTGTCTTAGAACTGAACCGGTTTGAATTCCATATATTCAAATATATTTAAAATTATGAACCTGAAACTGAACTAAACCATTTCTTTATTTTGAACCTTTTTTTGCTCCTATTTGTTTGTTACATACAAAAATAAAATCGTATGGAAGAAAATGGAACAAGTTCACGAATTGAAGCTAAATGCGAGATATTTGCTTGAACCGTGAACCGAACCAGTAACAATTTCGTGTTAGGTTTGTGATTAGAACCAAAAAGTTGAAATTGTGAAAAAGGCATCAGTGATGTTCATTACAGGGTATTTCTTGGCCGTGCACTCCCCACTAGAGCACGTTTTAGTTAGTTTTCATTTTACATTGCGGAAGCGCACAATTGGAGCTGACTGCAAATGCAAATGAAGTTGCAGTTGCCGTTGCCGCTGCCGCTGCAACAGTTGCTGCCACTTGCCACATCCGGCGGAAAGCGGCGACTGCTGCAAGTTGCCTTTCTCCGAGCCGAGAGCAACTGAGAGCCGCACGAGCAAAGCGCTTGCTCTACATTTCAATTAGAGTCGCCCACACGACAATTGGCGTCAATTTGCCAGTGGAGGTGTAGCTACAAGATACATTTTGTATCTTTTAAACTTATTGCTCGGTTTAAGTTGTGCCTCAGAACTAACAATTTATCTGTCGGGCTTAACGCCAGCGATGTCGTCGCCAACTGTTGTTGTTGTTGTTGCTGTTCTTGTTTTTGTTGTTGTTGTTGTATCTGACAAATGCGTTTCAATTGTCGCCGCTGTTTTCAATTGTTCAGTGAGCGTGTCAAAGCAAAACGTGTAAAACACTTTTGTGTATCTACAAGATACAGCGACACAGCGAGCTCATAAATCTCTGAGTCACGCTTGCCGCAGCAACTGCAGCAACGGCAACTGCATTTGTTGTTGTTCTTAATGAGCCGAGCCATTGTTGTTGTTGTGATTGTTGCTGTTTGATTTAAGTGCTCGCTTAATGTAAATATCTTGTTGTTTTTTTTTCGGAGCCGACCTGACACGGCACATTGATTTGTATCAATCCGCAAATATTGTATCTGTAAGATACATTCCGAGCTTTGGGGCACGCCTGACAGCTGACTTATTGCTAATTGCAAAGCCAGACAATAACAACAACAACAACAACAACAACAACGACGACGAACTCTCAAAAGACAACAAAACGAATCGTAACAAAATCAGTTCGTCATCCTTTTTTTTTAGCCTCTTCCTCTTTCGTTCACTTCTTCAACTCGTTCAGATCGCTTATCTGGCGCGCCGCCGCTTTGCTCGCCTGCCTGTCAAAATACTTTTAACGCAGACTGTTCGGCCACCGATCAACCCGAGTTGCTCTCCGACTCACTCTTAATGCGAAATCTATTAAGACTGCCTGCCTTGCATTCGCCGTGCTTGCGAAGTGGCCCGTCAATCATTTTTTATTATGGCTCCAGACATAAACTCATTTCGCCTGCAGTCCGCGGCGACGCCAACGCCCCAGCAACAGCAACAGCAACAGCTGCTGCTGCTGCTGCTGCTGCTGCTGCTCTCAAAATCTGCCCACATCAGCAGCAGCAGCAGCAGCCGCTTGTGTAATTGGAAAACTGCCATGAAAAATAAACTAACTTGAAAAAATACAGAAAAAAAGTTTTTGCACTCGTTTTGCGTCTCGTTTTTCGCGGCCAAAGGCCACACACACAACACACACAACACACACACACACACACATCTCTTGCAGCTCCTTTAGCGGCTGCAATGCGATGCCAGATAAACAAACCAAACCAAACAACAAACAAATGCAGCATTTGAGCCACCAACGTTGTTGGCCAGCTGCAGCGGGGATCAGATCCCCCCCCCCCCCCCCCCCCTTGGCTCCCGTGGCGCGGGGGACCACACCCCCCCCCCCCCCCCTCCTCATCCCCGCTCCCCGGCACTGCAGCAGCCTAACGATCCAGCGATCGATCGCTTCGATATGGCCCAGCGAAATGAAAACATTTTCATTTTCATAAAATGCCAAATAGAAGCCAAAAGCGCAGAGGGGCGCGTTAATTAAAACGACAGCAAAACACACATAAAATACCAGCTAGATTTCAATTTGGTAAAACGAGCAGGAAGAGAGAGAGAGAGAGAGAGAGAGAGAGAAAGGGAGGGAGGGTCAGTCAGAGAAGGAGATAGAGCTAGGCACAGTAAACACGCGACGCACAACCACGTTGGGGGTCTCTTGTCCTGCGCTGAAGAAACAATAAAAGTATAGGAAAAGCAAAGACAAATCTCTGTTAATAAATATTTATAAAGTTAGCTAGTCTTTGTTTAACAAATTGTATTACTTTTTTCTAAATCTCAACTAAAATGCTGAATTAAACAGTAACATAAAACTCTTATGGAATTTCAAATAAATAATTATGAGCACAGATTTCATTGATTCAAAAATTATATTTCTATTAGGAAATTATGATTATATCCTTATCTTGGATTTCTTCAATTTAAACAGAAGCAACAAATACATTTATTTAAAATGTTAGCAATATTTGCATTTGGCATTTGACAGCTAAATTAAATTTCTAAAAGAAAATCGCCATGGTCGTTGGTTTCAAAATTTTTTACCTGAAAGAATTTTTTTACAAGATTAGCTCAAAATAAATTTCGCTTAATGTTATATTGTGTTTTATAAAAGAAAGGAAAAAAAACTATGGGCCCTTAACAAAATTGACCAGCAAATATTCGCCCAGGGCTGTCCTTTAGCAGAGGTAACACTGTATACATAGCGCGGCCAAAGGCTGAACACATTGCGGCACGCATAATTAAGCGAAATTAAAAGCGCATTTTTATGCGACACGAAGCGACTAAAGAGGCAACAACAAACCAGCAACAAAAACAACAACAACAACAACAACTAGATAGGCTGCCGTTTCGCACAGGTATCGCATGTGGCAGCCACAACAGCAACAACAACATGCAATTTATGAATGCCACAACTGCGATTAGCTGAGCTGCCTGCTGAACCAAGCAAAGTGGAGACACAAACCCTACCCCGAGACCCAAAGCCCTGCCCAACCCCCTCTCTAAGTCCGCTTATGCAATAAAAATTATATTAAATTACCCAACGGACGCCAACAAACGCTTCGATTTTATTGAATAGTTATGAACTCCTCACCATATTCAATAGGCAGCTGGCTGCGGGGAGAAAAAGAGGGAGGGGAAAGAGATATAGCAACAGATTTTATAGATACTTTGGCGGATTAATTCTGTCAACTCTGTTGTGAAGCAGCTCTTGGGCAAAGACAAATAAATGCTGTTAAGCATGCTCTTAACTTATAGTTAAATATGCAGTTTGTATTTGAAAACAAAGTTGGGATTTATTTGTAGCAAGTATCTAAATAATTTCAATAAAGATAATATACCTTATGAAGAAATATTATTTCAATATAATTCATTCGAAGTGTTTTTCCTGTTGAATGTACGTATCATAACTGCTTAAATGTCTTGTAGATACTATATATGAGATCTGCTGTTCTCCTCTCTACTATCCAATTAAAGCTACATAAATATTCAAAACACTTAAGCAGTTAAAAGAACCAGTTACAAAAGTTGAATTATTAAAGGAAACTGAATATTCGCAAACTTGATGACCAAGTTGTGTTGCCCTCTTCTCATTTTCTTTTTCTCTCTCGAGAGAGAAAGAGAGAGAGGGAAGCGGGGCAACGGTAACCCGTTCGATTAGCCTCGGTTGCATTTTAATGGCATCATTAGGCCAACTGGCAAGCTGGCTACCGGATATGGTTGATCGTTTGTCACTGGAGCTAATCCCCCCCATCGAAAAATGCAGCTGCACAGTGGGAATGGGTGAAAGAACTGACTACCGGTAATTACCATTTAAATTAGTGCATTTTTTATGCATACTCAAAGCTATAGTTGAGGGGAATATGTCAGAAAGTAGCCTCAAATTTCTGCGTCTTTGGTGTTTTATTAATTCAACTTAACGATTTAGCAAGTGGAATGCAAATAGTGGGAAACATTTACTCAGCCATCCCGAAATTTTGGGAAGTACGCACACCGTAAATGTTGTCGTTGGCCTCGGGCAATTTGCAGACCTTGCCCGAACTGGGCCGATTCAGGCGCTGGGCAATCACATTTAGATCCAAATTCTGGACACGCACCATCAACGTCGGCTCCCGATCGATGGCGCGATAGACAAACTTCTTTTCGCAGTTGACCGTCTCGTCATATTTCTTATCGCTGGTCGCATCGGGCAGCAGTCCCATGTTAAATGGACCGACATCGACACCGATGCGCGTATTGCCGCAGGAAAGGCAACGTATTCCCGTATTGATGAAGCCAGCGGCGCGTGGACACGAATCCTTGTCCTCGATCTTCCTCAGACGCAGATCGATGTTGTCGAAGCGATCGCGAATGTATTTCTTAAGCGCCGGCATGTGCACCTTGTCCAGCTTGCTGTCCAGCATATCCTGCAGCTCCTCCATGGTGCCAATGAAGGTCAGATTGTATTCCTTGACCAGTTCGCGCAGATTCTCGATCTCGATGACGCACTGCTTCACCAGCTCGAGACGCTCAAACAGATCCTCGGTCTTCTTGAGGAAAGCCTTCAGTGTATCGTAGAATTGCTGCAGCTCCTTTTGGATCTTCTCGACCATATCGAGAACGGGCGCTGCGATGCGTCGGAGGAGCTTCTTCATGAAGTCCATGTTGGCCAGCAGGCTGCAGGCGATCTTGTTGTCCTCATCGCATATGGTGCAGAGATCCTCGCAGGGCGAGGCATATTGCTCCCAGATCTGTTTGTTGTACTTTTTCGAGTTCACCTTGTTGCAGATGCGTATCTGTTGGAAATGCGCCTCCATTTTCTTTTCCAATTTGGCCAGACGCTGCTCCATGGCCTCCACTTTGTCCAGCTCGGTGGATATGGGCGTTATGGTGGCCACATCGAACGGCAGCGGCGAGATTTTCGAGCGCTCCAATAAACGCTCCAGGCACTTGCCCTCAAAGCCGCCAATTGTCACCAAATCCTGCTTGCAATCCAATTTCTTCATTAGCGCATCCAGCAAACTGTGCAACACGGCCACATTCACATGATTCATCTCGGGCACGCCCAGCGCTATGCGCGCCAATTGTTCCAGGGTTAGCTCCATTCTAATCTTATTCGAACTGAACTTTAAAATGCTTGAGTAGAAATGCAAAAATCTGAAATTCAATATTGGAATATAGAAATATGTTGTCTGTTCGCGTTGAATTTTCTTTACTAACTAAACTATTTTGTGTGTTTTTTTTTTTAGATGGTTTTGTCACTTTGACGATGACAACTATGTCAATGTGCCCCGTTTGGTGAAGCTGCTCGACGAGTACAGCCCCAGCGTGGATTGGTATCTGGGCAAGCCGAGCATCTCGTCGCCGCTGGAGATACATTTGGATAACGTAAGTGCAAAGCTATGTTATTGCTTTATAGCTTAATACCCACTAAAAGTGGCTAAAATAAAGGGTATTTTGTAGTTGGGGACAAAGGATACAACTCGTGATATCTCGATTTCTGTGACAAAAAAGTTAGATTTGAAATTTTTCTGTCGATAACTTCGATATTTCGATTATTTTAGGTGCTCATTGATCAATGCTCCCTGTTATCGATCATATCAATAAATTCGATCAAAGAATAAATTTGATTTATCAATCACATCGATAACTTCTATTATCGATCATATAGACAGCTTTAATTGAGCGATTTTAAACTTGAGGTATCGTTTATATCCATAACTTTGATTTATAAGTTTGTTAACAAAAATCGATAACAATGAATTCAGCTGATCGATAACTTAAAACATTTTGATTAATTTATCTTGTAAATAACCTCGATTTCTCGATAATATCATTAGCTTCGATTTCTATAAATATCAGCACTAAAATTGGAATGTGGGTTCTCTTTTAGCACACACAGTTTAAGAATAGTTTTCTAGTTTTCTGATAAATATATATTTCTGGTTTTTGTACAGGGTATTTCAGCTAATCGCGCACACTCAACTCGACTCGAGCATTCGTACTAGTTTCTGTTTTTTTTTTTTGTTGTTGTTATTTTTTGCATATTTTCCAATATACGTAATTACATGACGCTGTAAATATGAGTATGTCTATAGCTCTGGGTATGGCTCGGACAGTGCTGTTTGGCTGCGATCGCCTTTCTCCTGTGCGCGGACGGGGCTGTATTATTTATGCGCTTGGCTGTGGCCATTTGTCTATGCCGCCATTTGGCTTCCAGCTGCCAGCGTGGGCTATCATTAATAACCGATATGATCTGGCTCAGGCGCTGAACCCGTTCCCAATTCAATCCGGCTGCGGCTGCTGGTTGCTGTTGCTGTTGCTGCTTTTGCTGCTGTGGCATTTGAAATATCGCCAGCTGATCCCGTAATGAATGCTGTTGCATGCAACAGTTTTGTCGGCTTTTCGATTTTGCCCATTTCTGTGTAGGCTGGCCGCATGCCACACATTTCGTCCGGGCCGTAACGAATCGGTTGCCCGATCCGCCTGTATCCCAGTTTCCAGATTCTTTGCCACAAACTAATTGAAAGCCCCAAAAACTGAACGCTTCATTAGGTCACGAGGAGCTGCAGCAAATGCTGCTGCCAAGTTTTTGGTCTTCGGTTTAGTTTCGGCTTTTTTTTTTTGGGCGTCCGTATTAAGTTTCCTTAACGCACATGTCCATTTACATGGTCAATTAATCAAAAGGTTGTTTTTTTCCCTTTCTGATTTGTTTTTTGGGTCAGTTTCTTAATTTTTAAGCCAACAATTTGCGTTCATGCATTGCTAAAAGAAAACGTATTTTTTATGCTCTGCTTGGAGAGCAAATACGAAGTATATTGAAGAAAGCTGTCATAAAATGTTTCGATGTAATGTTTTAAAACAAGTTAGGTTTAATAATAATATAGATAATAAAAATATTTTGATTTTTTTGACAAGCCCATTTTCACCACGAAAATCACAGAAAATCTATTGTAGTTTATTAACACATTTAATTACTGATCAAATATTTCACAGCTCGTGTAAAGATGATACTTCAACGTATATTCATCAGATTATATATAAGATATGACAGATAATGAAGAAGACTCTTCTCTTACTGTTTAATGCTACTTTTAAACTGCAAAGAGAGTATAATTTGGTCGGTAACACTCCGCCGTCATATTTAGTCTTGTGTGTGTTTATCCTTGGCTCACCTTATTCAGACACATTTCTTCCGTTAGCCGTGCGTTCATTCCTCATTTTCTCATTCGCCTTTTGGTCTTATTTTTCTTGCAGAAGAACACGACGACGAACAAGAAGATAACCTTTTGGTTTGCCACTGGCGGCGCTGGCTTCTGCCTGAGCCGCGCCCTGACCCTCAAGATGCTGCCCATAGCAGGTGGCGGCAAGTTTATCAGCATCGGCGACAAGATTCGCTTTCCGGATGATGTCACAATGGGTTTCATCATAGGTGAGTGGCTTCCAGCCTCGACTAATTTAATATTTAACTGTTAACTAAACTTATTCCCTATCTCTCCTTCTCTCTCTGTTCTCTTTTTACTTTTGCAGAGCATCTGCTGAAGGTGCCGCTGACCGTTGTGGACAATTTCCATTCGCATTTGGAGCCAATGGAGTTTATACGCTCGGATACGTTCCAGGATCAGGTATCCTTTAGCTATGCGCACATGAAGAATCAATGGAATGTGATCAAAGTGGATGGCTTCGATCTGAAGACTGATCCCAAGCGTTTCTATTCGCTGCACTGTCAACTGTTTCCCTACTTCAGCTTCTGCCCGCCCAGATAGAGATGCTTCTATATATAATGAATATAAACTATATATATATATCGGGTGTCTCTCTGTACACCCGTTGGCTGTTGCAGGCGTACGCTTGTCTTTAATGTGGTTCTGAACCCAAATTGGCAAACGTCGAAAAAAGTTAAAGAAAAAAAAAACAAGAAGAGAAGAAAAACAAATCTCACCACTGTGATGTAATATTTAAGCATAAGCATATAAACGATTAAACATAAACATCGATAATATATCGATGACAGCTAATATATATCGTTTAACTTGTGGTTCTTTGTATATATTTATATATAATTCAACTCGAAAGTTGTGCTTCCTAGAGATTTAAATACTGATCAAAACCTTGCCTTCCAAAAAAACTAAAAAAAAAGCAAAAAATCAATTAAGTTTATCGATATTTACTTTTATCGATATTAAGTTATGCAATTCCAACGATTCAACACTTTCCAAGTGCTTCCTTTTTTGTAGCATTACGTACACTCTTCCATTGAAGCTAAGGCTTAGATAAATTAATGGTCTAGTCTATGTTTAAGTTGATCTATATACATATATAATTTAAGACGCAGATATGGCTAGGGCCATCATCTAAATGCGGTTCAAAGTTCTTTCTTTGGTAGTCTGTACTAGTGTGTAATAGTTAACTGTAATTGCAGTCCGATCTGTCTAATCTGTGTGTATATAACGTTTGCATATAACTTTAACTTATAGCTTAGTCTAAGAAATGTTTAAACAATTTTGTTAATTTTTAGTTTGCTTGAATAAAATCAAATAAAATAATGAAAAATAAAGAACATTTGTGTAGTTTTTTACATAAATATGGTCATCAGCTAACAGAATGTTGAGTGTTAATGATAAAGAGCTTTGTTTTGCGTTTACAACTCTGTTACAGTTAACGTTTGAAGCTCTTTACTGCGCTTCTTAATGTGCTCTGTTAATGACCTGCATATCCAGAACTCTATCAATTAACTTTTATAACAGTTTATCTACTGTTAAACTTAATATACGGCGCCTTTCGATGCGCTTCTCACTGTTAAATAACTTATTAATTTTGCGCTTGCCACTGTTATAGCTATTTAATTTAATTCTCACACTGTTAAGCATAACAGTAATTGCCTTTCGCTGCGATTCTCACTGTTACAGCACACTGTTAGGCGCTTGCATGTTCTGTACCGCGATTTACATTGAATTTCGCCGTTATATTTATTTAACTTTTTGGCTTATCGTGTTTGCTGCCTACAGCAGTTGCTGTTGCGGCTTATCGGCTCTTTGTCACTTAACATTTTGTGTACTTGTTCAGTTGTTGTTGTTGTTGTTGTTGTTGTTGTTGTTTTTCGCTGTTGTTGCATTTTGCATTTCGAAAAATTCGTTGTTAATTAACGCTAAAAGCCATGTTAAGGCCGCTAAAGCGTTAACTTTTAACGATATGGATCAGAGAGTCGCCATAGGCAGCCAGCCCGGCGGGCAGGCAGACAGGCAGACAGACATTGACATGTCCACGTCCATGTCCTGTGCAGTCAAAGTCGCACAGGAAGGCGCACAGACAGACAACAGCGGCAGTCCCGACATTGAGGGTGCCTGCAGCACTGGGGCACGACGTCGACGCCGTTGCCAATGACATGTTGTGAATTTTTATAAAAGACTCACTCGACTTCTCTCTCCCACCCCCCTCCCGGTATATTCCTCTCTTTGTCGCTCATTCGCTCTCCGTTCCACTGATATGTTAAACAGTTCTGGGCAATTATTTTTTGCTGCCGCTGCTTTTGGCTCTGCGTCCTGTGATTTTTAGTCGCTTATATGCAGATAATCAGTTTTTATACCCTGCACTCACTGAAAATGTGTCGAAAAAGGGCATATTGCTATTGTGTAAAAGCTATGTTACAGGCCAATGATATGTTAGTTAATGGTCTCAAATATGAAATATATATTTTATACTACAATATGCAAATTATATTTTATTTACTTTAAATAATCGATAAATATCGATCTGAATCGCTTTTTTTAAAGCATATCTCAAAGATTTAGATTAATAATCTTCGAGTACAAAATATTGGATATAAATTGGATATCATAGCACAGAATAGCATACGCTGATAACATTAATTTAAAATTTTCGATAATTATCGATTTAAGAGTAAGGTCTTTTGAGCATATCTCAGATATCATTTATGAAGCATCAGATGTACAATAAAATTTCTCGAATCAGTTTTATTTTGAATGATCGATAAGTATCGATTTAAGAGTTAGCTACTTGTATGCAAAGAAGTCGGAGTAAAGGGTTTCTTTTAGTCGTGCACTTTCGACTAGAGCGTCTTACTTGTTCAGGTCCATGTCGAGCGCGCACAGCTGAGAGCGCGCTTTAATCAATGAATGCTACCTGGTGCCTGGTCGCCTGTTGCCTCTTCCCGGTCGAGGTTTAACCTGGCCAGTTTTTGAGCCCGCTTAGCCATTGACTGTGGCTTTGGCTGCTTTGACTGCAATTTTTGTGTCTTGTTCGTTTTAATTGCAAGTGAAATCCTTGTCAGCCATGTCCTACGCCCCATCTCTGAGCTGTCTGTCTGTCTGCCTGCCTGTCTGTCTGTCTGTTCACGTCACAGCATCGATAATGAATTAATTATCATATATTAAAAGTCAGTTTCTTCGCTTGTAGATAATCTGTTTGCCTCTGGCACGCCTTTGCATATTTTATGTATATTTTCAAAATTTAATGAACTCGAGATTCGAGACTCGAGTTCGAGTCTTTTGTAGATTTCACTCTTAACTTTTCAGGCGCACGCATTTGATTTTCCAGGTCATTCATCAAATATTAAAACCACAAAATCCGAGGCAAGCCGCAAAGAAAAAAACCAGTGGCAAACACAAAAACGCACCCGCACAAGAAAAGATACACTTAGCGAAAAATACTGTACTTTCTTTGAAAATTAAAATAGAATCATTAAAAATATAATATAATAAATGCAAAATAACTTTTAAAAGTTACTAAACAATAAATTTTTTTATTTTTTTCTTTCCAAAATAAACATTTAACTTTAAGCATAAAACACCTGATTTTTTCGAGTGTAGCGCAGTCAATTTTTAAAACTGGCGCCGCCCACGAAATATATAATAATAAATAAATGAAGCTAACACAAAATGTATCTCAACTTTGACTTTAAGCCCATTGAAATTGATTTAATTTGTGGTTAGCTGCAGCCAACGCATTCATTAGATACAAAAGTATCTCGGGCGAGTTATTTATGCAAAATCATAAATTTAATTGAATTTTTGGGGCTGAGTTTAATTAAAGGATTTGCCGACTGCCAGCAGCATAAAGATACAAATGTATCTGAGAGTTCGGTTTGTTTTTTCAGTCAGCACCAAATTGCAGCTACGCACTTCATTTATATGCAGAGCAGGCAGCGAGGCGCAAATTACACGAGTGCAGGCAGCGGGAGGCGACAGCAGAAGTCTGCGATGTCACGATAGCTGTGGACGCAAAGTATCTTGTAGATGCACGCTCGTCAATGCGTGCCCAAAGTATCTGTAAGATGCTTATCGTGCGTTCGGCGCAACCGTTGTCAACCAATTTTGGCCGCCAGCCAGAAATGCCAAAGCGAAACCCAAAAATGGCAATCCTGACGAGCCAATGGCAATGCCGAGAAGGAGACTCGAGCTCGAGCTCGAGCTCGAGTTCCAGACACAGGCAAATAACTTGCCCCGTCAGTCAGTCCGTCCGTCATTGCGTCAGTCACTCGTTCAAGCAGCAAGCCATAAATTAGTGCAACAGCAGCCAAGCAAAGAAGAGGAAGCAACAGCAACAGCAACAGCACCAGCAGCAACTCCTGCTGCAACAACGCAAGCACTGCAAGTTGAGCAGAATTTATGTGGTGCAGCAAACTGATCGCTGCCTGCCACAGCAGCAGGTGCAGCTAACAGGAGCAGTTGATGGTTGCTGGCGGGTTTTGGGGCCGTGCGGCGTATTGAGTTGGGCTTCCTTGTCTATAATTGCAAAATCAACTCGCGGCTCTACTCGAGTCGGGCTCATAACTTAAAGGTTGCTGCTGCAGTTTATGACCCAACTGCAGCTAAATTATGTGTAGCTGCCGCAAGCTGTGTGGTGCCCCTGCCAGTGCTGCCAGCTACGCTCTTCCCCCGTTAAATCTGGCTTTAAAAAAGTGCCAGTTAAAAAAATAAACCAGTAAGAACGTTGCAGTCGGGTGTAACCGACAGCCCACAACTCGTTCACATAAATATAAAAAATCAGAATCAATCTAGAGGACAATTGATGACTAAAATGCCTTCAAACATGAAAATCGGTTCAGTTTTGACAAAGTTATGGAAATTTGAATTATGGGAGCTATGGATCCAATAACTTTACATGTCAAAATTTTTTTCGAAAATGAATAAGGGGGGTACATACTTTTTTGACCAAAAAATCCAAAAAATTTGATTATCAAAAATGAATATAGTTTAAATGTAGAATCAATCTAGGGGACAATTCATGACTAAAATACCTTCAAATATGAAAATCCGTGCAGTTTTGACAAAGTTGTGGGAGTTTGAAATATGGGAACTAGGGATCCGAAAATTGTTGTCGATTATTCACACATCAAACCCCTTTTTTCAAAATGAATTTTCCAAAGTTTAGAACTAAATAATTACGTTATTAGGTTAGTCAAATTGGGTTATAGGGTATCGTCTAGTTACGTACTCTCAACAGAAACACTCTTACTTGTTTTCAAATAAAATTTGGCCTTTTTATTACCCTACTTTCTGTCCATTACAAAAGTTGTCAACACTGGTGCCTTCTTGTGTTGCAGCTGCAAGCGATTAGCTGCAACTTCCTTTTTTGCTGTTTTTGGCCATGGCCAAGTCAAATCAGAGCCGGGCCACATTCAACGGCTAAGCCGTTGCTCTACAACTTGATTAGGACGTGCGGCCGCAACAAATTTACGCCGAAATTGCGCGACATGAACGTGTTTCCCCGCCCCTGCCCTAAAAGACATAAAAAACTTAAAAAAAAAAGAAAAGAAGAGACAAAAGCAGCCGCTGGCCGAGATGTTTATCGGGAGCAGGAGGTACTTGGCCTGGTTGGGGTTTTCGGAGTCCGATGGCTGATGGGTTCGCTGATGGACGCTTTTATGTTTGTAATTGTTTCTTGAACGTGGCTCTGATGACGGCAACTGCGCTGCGACGTTTCATCAACAGCAACAGAAAACAAGTGTGTGTGTGTGTGTGTGTGTGTGTGTGTGTGCTGGGGCGTATGACCTGGTAAATGTTTGCGCCTGCGCAACAGCCTACACACAACGTACACACACGCACAACAATCACAGAGGCAAACAAAGGCAAATGACGCGCTTATCAGTTAAAATTAATCAGGCGTTGCCTTTGCTGCCTCCTCTTGTTGTTGTTGTTGTTGCTGTTTGTGGCACGCACTTGAGCTCCACACACACACACACACACACCTGCACACACACCTGCACACACATATGCACACACTCTTGCACACCTTTCAGCGCCAGCCTCATCGCCTTTTGTTGTTTTCCAACGAATTTGTTTGCGCTTTAGTACAAAACAAAAAAATTTACATGACTTTATTTTTTCGTTTATTTTTTTTTATTTTTGTCAAGACTTTGTCTATAAGGCTTAGAGTTTCGTTCCGTTTAATGTTTTTTTTGTTTTTTTTTTGGTTTTTTTCTCTTGGCTGTTCGTCATTTTCATTTCCATTTTCTGTCCTTTTTATGCTCTTATCAGTTGCTTAGAACTCAAGCGACTCTCGATGCCATTTGCCGTTTTCACGTTTCCCGAGAAAAAGTGCGCCCAGTGTAGTCAGTGGGATATATCGGGGTTTACCCGTCTTTTCTAGAGCTATTCAAAAATGTGGTAGCTCATGGATATTTTCTTTTTTTCTTTCTTTTTTCTCAGCTGTGCGTATCTGCAGCTTTGCATCTCACAAAAACCACAGAACTCTTCAGACTTCAAGTGCTTGCTGCCCAGTGGGCGTTATAGGCGTTCCAACCAACCAGCACACACACACACACACTACTACACACATACGAACACACACTCAAAGTCGCACACTGGAAAAAAAAAACCACACTGAAATTTCAAGTCAGTTTTTAACGCCCACTTTGGGCCGCATAGCAGCGCCTATAATTATAAACCATAATGGCAAACAGCTAAACTGCAAAAAAAAAGAAGCGTTGAAGATGCGGAGGGGAAGAAGAAGCACACACAAAGCTATACAAAACAGGGCCAAAAGCAGCAGCAACAGCAGCAGCAGCAACAGCAGCAGCAGCAACAGCAGCAGCAGCAGTTGTAGCAATCCTCTACAGCTGAAATTCTCAGCTCGAGTGTTTAATTGCTAAACGCTGCTGAAAATAGCTTGGAGCTATGTGGAACTCGCCTCAACTCCTACTCTCCTCCTCTTTCTCCTTCTTCTCCTCCACTTCTTCATCTTGTCTGTTTGCTACTCCTCCTTCGCCTTTGCCTCGTCGGCTTCTGCTGTTGCTTCTGTTTGGCCTTCGTTTCTCTACGCGATAATTACAGCATTTTGTTGTATCAATTTGTTAATGAACTCAAGACTTCGTTTTTGGAGTTTTTATTGTGGCCGCGCCTTATGGAATTATTATACCCTGTAGCAACAAATATGCGTGAATTTGAGCACGTTTGTTAAAGTGAGAAGCGTATATTGAATAAGTGTTCGTCCACTCTCCTCTAAATCGTAGCCCCGACCTTTCCTATTTTGTATTTATTTATTTAATTCTTTAGTATATATCAAAAGAATTAAAAAAAATATATTAAGCCAAGGTTCGAACCCAAACCTAGGCACAGGGTATGTAAAAACTAGACAAGGGAACACAAATTCGAAAGATTGTTGCGAAAACAATGACACAGTTTTTTTTATACACATGATATAAATATTTAACGACTTTATATTACTCATTTCAGATTTTAAAAATAAAATCCAATAACAAATCAAATAGATCATAGGGCAACAGTATTCCCTAAATAAACGTTGAGTTTGAGACATCGTGTACTTTAAAAATTTTTTTTTAGCATATGTAACTAATCTAGTGTAAAATATATATGTATATAAATAATTATATGAAATATATAAAGAAATATAGTATAGATACTGTTTTCCCACACAACCAGAATATTATTTCATTCAAAATATCATAATGCTTAAATTTACTGCAGATAGGGTATCTGTAAGTCGTGAACATACTACGACTACTGTTTTTTTTTTTTACAACAAAACATACACTTATTATATTTCAAACAAAGTCGAGAATTGATGTCTTTTTTATGAGACGCGTCGCATTTTGTCGGGGCACTTGAATCAATTTGAGGCGAGCGGCCGCATCAGCAGCAGCACCAGCATCAGCACCAGCACCAGCATCAGCATCAGTAGCAGATGTTGCTTAGTAGTTCATAAACTTGCAGCTTCGTTCACACATTTTGGGGCCTGGCTGGCAGCTGCCTCATCATAATCATATATAACACCATTTTATAACATTTTGGCGCTTGCTATGTGTCCAAGTCTCCCCCCTCCCCCC
>SCDS01001408.1:0-11255 GCA_004149465.1 Drosophila nigromelanica | reverse complement strand
ACTTCCAGATAATATATGCTTGAAGATGCCACATTCCATGGGTTCATTTCGCGTGAAAATCGTTATACCCTCGCTTGATTAACACATTCCCCTTGAATTGCTCCTTTTACAAAGGACCTGCGTGTGAGGTCATTTTAATTAGATGCGGTCACCTGTTGCGGTTGCCGGCTGCGGTGGATCGGGGATGGGGAACAGGTCGTGTTCTCATACAAATAGTCTGGGCACATCTCAATCGCAGTCTCGGCCGCAGTCTCATGTCAAAAGCGATGTTCGCCGCCGGCGAATGCCGCAAAAATCTTGAACGCAATGCCTGTGGTTGCCAGGCGTAGATAGAGGGGGGAGAGCGGTGTAGGGAGGGGGTAGGGGGATGTGTTCTATCAATTTCTCAATGGCAGAGCTGCTGATTGACCGCAGTCAATTAAACGGCCCGAAACAGAAAACCGCCAACACGTTGCTTGACATTTATAACCTATATATATTTATATATAGTTATGTTTTTCTTTTTTTGGTATTTTTTGACATAGAGAACAGTAAGAACTTAAAATGTAGCTACTTACATACTTAAAAAAACACACACACACATAAAAATCAGCTTGTGATAGTTCCTTTTGCTTTCCTTAAAGCGGATCTAGTTCGCAGGAACCTAAGAAGCTTTGAACGTCTGCTCATCTCGTTCGCACCAATGTTAATCAACTGATCCTTGGCACTGTTCACTTCGGGTTCGAGCGGAACTAGTTCCGCTGTGTTGAGTATTTGTGCGACGTGTGCCTCGTCGATTGTGCCCTTGAATATCAAAGGATATGGCCACTCATGGCATATGGTTGGTCCATTGTAGTCCCGCAGCGCTTCGATCAGCCTGTCCAGACGCTGCACCTCGGCAAAGTCATCGTTGAGGCACCTCACCTCGTCCAGCAACGCGGCCACATCGGACTCGAGCACCTGCAATAATCCCAGAAGTGCGAACGAAAATTAGATTTAGCCGCATTTGCTAAAAAATCGCTTATTTTGCTCGATTTATTAAGGCGAGGTAAGTCGGTATTAAATGACACCGTTACGCTCGCTGATAGCCCCGTGCTTGGGCCTAAAACAGGTTAGACCGTTGCACTCGGCTGTAACCGACTACCCAATACCGACTACTCACTGTGTAAAAATAGTTTAAAGCAGATAAAAATTTAGCTTCAACCTAAAAAAAAAAATTGCCAATAGTTCGGTTCACAGTTCGAGCCAATGTCTTGACTTATGGTTCAGTTCATGCCCTGTTTTTTTTTAATCTTTGTTCACCCCATTTTTTCTAGTTTAAGTGTAGATAAAGGAATTTTAAACTTAAATAATTTGTACAATTTGTGGGTGGGACGATCCTTCAAGGAATTCCTTCCAAATCGTAATATTCTATCTAATTTTAATACACGAAACCAATATGCCCCATTCAACTTAGGGTAGAGCGCTGTCAGTCTGTTGGCTTTGACATGTGCATTCGCCGTTGACGTCGGCTCAGATATCGGTTAACTAAAATCAGTGCATTAGCCGTCTATTCGTTTGTGCCTTTTAGCTACCAATTAGCAAATGCAATGAACCACGCGATCTAAGCTCGTGTCAATATGTATATTAGTTCAAATTAGCCCCAGCCCCGCCCAGGCACAGTGGGGTCACAATGGGCTTATACTGCCAGCTAGATTGCAAATATTATTTCAATATAGTATTTATATTTCATAACTTGTGTGTAATCTCAAAGCGAACACATCTAGTTTCAACATTTCTCAGATGTGCATTTCAACATTTTTTCTTTTATTATGGCCCATTGTCTGGCTAGCAATCAATGTAAGCAGCTGTGCCGCATAGTGAAATGTCGCCCCCAATAGGAGGCTATAATTGCATTAACGTGTTGGAAATCTGTGTCGCAACTGTTAACAGACATGCAAATACTTGAAGAGCAGAGCCTAATTTAAGTTTAACCAGGGTAGTGTTGAGCGTAGAGGGGACAACACTTCCCAGTTGCTGATAACCGCTTATAGCTGATAACTGCAGTGAAAGCCTAAGGACCGATAACAGTGCTAAATGTAAACAACAACAAGAAAAGTCTTTTTGTGTTGTCGACGACTAAACACCCTTGCAGAAATCTAGACTTTGGTACAAAATGATGAAATTAATAGAAAACTAACACAAATCAATGTAGATAACATTTTACATATATATATGGAGAACATATTTAGGCCTGCATATTTTAAAAACAATTATTGTACCGATTTTTCCAATATTTTTTCTATAAAAAAATGTTTTCCTATAAAAGATTTATGATATCAAATTTCTATATTTATGGATTGCTGCCAAATCTTGAACAAAAAATATGTTTTACATACAAAAACCGATTAAAAATCAGTTTTTTTATAACAGCTCGACCTCGACCTCGAATTACGGACCTATGCCAAGTTCAAAGGGCTGCATTACGTATTTCGTGACGAATTTATAATGCCCACCGCAAGGGTATAACAACAAATAATGAGTTGAGTTGTCTACCGGTATGTGTCATATAAGCTGTCGAGTGCTTTCAACAGCAATAGCTATTTAATGCTCGGGTCTCCTCGCTCTCTCACACCCGCTCTCTCGCTCTCTTTCTCGCTCATGAGTTATGCACTCGACATGTGACACGAATTACAGTTTAATGCGCGTCAAATGCGCTTTTTCAAGCTGTATTTTTCATACGTTCTCGTTTTTTTCAATTACCAAAAATTCAATGTGCAAATTAATAACACAATTTAGCACTTGACGGACGCGACCCCGCAAGCTCTCAACGCTGCGCAGCAGCTGTCGGCGTCGCTGCGTGGACTGCAGTGTGGGCGTGGCCGAGGGCGTGGGCGGTGTGGGCATGGCCGATAATGCTGTCCTGCTGTTGCCGCCGGCCTGAGTTCCAATATCTTTGTACAGTGTGGCAAGCGATGATTGCAACCACTGTGCCAGCAGTTGTCCAATTTGTTCAGTTCACCGATTTTACATAGCGCTAATTTTATAATGTTTTCAAAATTGTTGTTGCTGCTTTTAAGATCTCTGTGTGTGCTCGCTTTGTTGACTGAAAATCGCGGCCGCTCGGGCTCAGCGCTCGGCGTTGACTGGCCAGCGCGGTTTGCGTAGTGGCAAACGGCACAGCAAAATGAATATATATACAAACACACAAACACATATATATATATATATATATAGATATATATGTATGAATATCTGGGTATATGTAGGTTCCATGCCGCAGGCACTTGCCGCACTTTTTGTTTACGTGCGTCAATCAACGACACGCGCGTTGAGAGAATTCAAAGAGAGAACAACAAGGTAAATGAGAATGTGAGAGAGTGCGAATGTGAGAGAGAGAGCGTCAGTCGCTTAGTTAACTAAATTAATTTTGTAGCTGCGCCCTCAAAGTATACTACAATTTGAGTTAATTATTCAATTATCATAAATAAGTGAAAGTAAATGAAATTAAATTTTTGCTTTAGCTCTATTTCGCAATGCCAGCGACAAGAGTCAACTTGAGATTAACTTGTGAACCGGCGATTAACCTCTTTAAGAGCTAACACATTTATTAACAAGAAAGAACGTTGCAATCGAGTGTAACCGACTGCGCAATACTGCGCAGTATAGTAACATATTAAAACAGTTGGAAACGATCTTAAGTACTGTTAAAATTTTGAAAAAATCTCGACATTTGTAATGGATTCGCCTTTAGTAGACGCACCTAAAAACCTTGAAGCTTTGTATACCGATATAAACGAGTATATATTCAAAATTTTCAGTCAATATGGACGTTGCACAAACCCAATATACAACTTTTTTATTTCCAATGGAGAGTTTTCCTAATGCTGACATTTGTTAAATACCATTCCAAAATAATTAAGAATGTTTGTAAGAATAGAAGTTTCATTTAATTTTCTTAATTTTCTTACATTGCCTGTGCTCACTGTACATACCACTTCTCGTATGCTGGCCAAAAGTATGCATCGTTTTCCACATTCTCTTGCAGCCCGAAAGCATGCAATGATTTTTGATCAGCTCTTTGCGGGGGGTCCAAAGCAGGGCTTCTGCTTAGCCGTTGTTTTCGCAAACGCTAAAGCCGAAGCCCAAGCCAAACAAACGTCAGCTGCTGGCCATTAAAATTTTAATTTTGTGCACCATTTGGCGCAGCCATCTTGGCCTGCCCTTCGTCCCTTCGCCGTCGTCCTCATTTACCGACGGAAAGCTCTTTGGCTTGAGCGATTATGTTGATGTTGATGACTGGAACGCAGGTGGGGGCAGGGGCTGCTTACGTGCAGTTGCCATCATCGCCAGCTTCGTCGATAATACGCTCAATTCAATTTGCATATTCAGTTGTCCAATGAAGCGAACAACAGCCACACACACGGGATCTCCACATGAAGCACCCGATCCGTTTGGCCAAACAAATGGTTTTTTCGCCAGCCTCGTTGGCCACTTGCAAGCAGCCGCTCAAATGTGCCGCTGACAGGACGGAGCACGCATGAGCTGCAACAGCAGCAGCAGCAACAGCCACGACCAACGGTAAAGGTAACGGTAAAGGTAACTGCTCCTCACCTGCTGCTAGTCCATTACGTTAGCAATTTAACTTGCGCCACGTAAACATGATTATCATCTTAAGTGCAGCGTGTGGGCTGGGCGCCAATCCCCTCCCCCTTCCCCTCCCCTCCTCTGGCCATCGCAGAGCACGGCATGTGCGTGCAATTGAAGTCAACGGTTGGCCAGGTTGATATTGCCACCCGACTCTGAGCTTGGCACCGGCAACTGCTTCTTAAGCTGAAGCTATTAACGCTCGCTTTGTTGCCAGTTGTTGCACTCAGCGAAAGCAAATACCAAGAACTCTGTACTCAAATCAACTGCAAACGTTGTCAATCAGTATCCAAGTCTCGGAATGAAATCTTTATTTTATATATATATATATATTTAAAGAAATTAAATAGATCACAACAAAGACACAAGAAAGATCGATCAAATCTATTTACAAAATCGAGCAATATTCTGACTTACTTGGTCAGACAAAATATATATTTTTTTTTTGTGGTTCAGAAACATTCATAATATTTATAATATAAGAAATTGGAATTCCAGGATCCAAATCGGCTGCCAAGCTTTTCGTAAATACTTTAACATAAATTGAAATCATTATTCATGTTACAATTGAGAATTCAGAAGTTAAAATTAAATGAAAGGCCACTCAAACTTACACCTCAAAGAGAGCATTTCTCTCAGTGTACTCGGCTGTGGCTCAGCTTTTGGCTGGCTGAGGCTGAGCTGTTTAACAACCTGCAATCTGCTTAAAACTGCAATTAATTTAAAGGGTTATTTTTTCGTTTTATTATTGTTGAATGCGTTGCAGAAAGTGCCAAATACCATGCCCCATGCCTCGTGCTCTAGCCCGAATCCAATCTCAGCTGCAATCCAGCTATGACGAGCCCGCCTCTAATTGAGCTTGTCAAAATCAGCTACAGTTGGGCTAAAAGGCTGCGTGGAGGACAGTGCACACATACACCAGCAGTTGGTGGCTGTTCAAGCAACTTCACAGTTGCCACGTTGCACAGTTGGACGGTGTCCGAAGCCCGCGGGCAGTGTCACGTACGGCGCCGCCCACAAAAAAAAAAGTCCGGCACCTGCCTCGGACGAGCTGGAAAATGCCACCCAAAAAATGACAGCGCCGAATTACAACAGCAGCTTGATTAATTTTAGGGCGTGTACAGCTCTTAAATTTGTGGGCGTGTCCTGAGCGAAGCAACACCATTTTAATATCAATGCGCTAAACGAGTTGGGCAGTGCGACAGGACGATAAGCTAAGCGATTATATAGGGGGGATAAAAGCCGGGAGGTGACTTATAAACAAAGTAAATGAGGTATTCAAATTATAGGCAATTACATATTGAATCCATTTTTTATTATAAGCTAATTATATTGTGGAATATAATTAGAGTTTACAAGTTACAGGGTATTTGAAGTTCGATACTAAAAAATTTACTTGTTTTTAAATTCAGTACCCATTGAAAATGTTAAAATAAGGGTATATGGTACTTGCTTAAATGTATAACGGATAAAAGAAGTCAATTCCGAGAGAGAAAATGAGAAAAAGATAGAGAGATAAAGAGAGAGAGAGAGAGAAATAAAGAGAGACAGAGAGAGAGAGAGAGAGAGAGAGAGAGAGAGAGAGAGGGAGACTGAGAGAGAGAGAGAGAGAGAGTGAGAGAGAGACTAAGAGAGAGAGAGAGAGGGAGAGAGAAGGAGAAAGAGAGAGACTTAGAGAGAGAGAGAGAGATAGAGACTGAGAGAGAGAGAGAGAGAGATTGAGAGAGGAGAAAGGGAGTGAGAGACTGAGAGAGAGAGAGACTGAGCGAGAGCGAGAGTAAGGGAGCGAGAGAAAAGGAAAGATAGAGATAGCAAGAGAGAGAGAAAGAGGCAAAGAGAGAGTGAGAGAAAGAGGCAAAGAGAGAGAGAGAGGGAGATTGACAACGAGAGAGCCACTTACCCATAAAAAAACACAACTTTACAAATTTTTAAAATAACACACACAAATTACTGAAAGCACCAAAAGTTTGCTGGCATTACTTGAATTTATGAGAATCGCATAGAGGGGTCTAAATTGCATTGCTAGACAATTAACATAAAGCCGCACAACTACAGACAACATTTTCTGTAAAAACTTTAACGCGTATTGTTAACAGCTTTTAAAAGTCTACAGGATCCAAAACTCGCACGGATGCTTGCATTATTTTAACATCACTAGTTGAGGCAACACAGAGTTGGTTATAGGGCATCTTTTAGTCGGCTAGCCTCGCCCACAACATTTTTTACTTTCCCATCTTTTTTGACATTGCAGAGCAAATATGAAAAACGAACGCAGCCAACAGGCGGTCAGGTCGGACAGAAACAACTACAATTGCACACATACATATATTTAAATACACACACACACAAACAGACAGATACACACGTACAGGAGACAGATGAACTCGTACTCAAATAGAGGGCCTCACAAAGTAGCGTTGACAAACCCATTATCAGAAAAACAAACCGGAGATTAACTTGGCAAAATGTCTGTAGACGCCATAAAAAAAAGAGAGAGAGACAGAGAGAGTGAGTGCGTGTGCGACAGCAAGAGCTGGAAATCCAGTAGAGCAGGCAAATGCTGAATAAAATATGAACAGTGCAGCAGTACGCACACACACAAACACACACACATATGGCCTGGAAGCACTGTAAAAGTGACACATGAGCGTAATAACAGCTAAGACCTTGCTAAGCATCAGGCAGTCAACAACCACTTGCCGCAACGTGAGCAGCAGGAGGCTGGAGTGTCAGGAGACACAGAGGGGGGGGGGGGCAGAGGGGGGTTTCACCAAGCCGGACAACCCCCTTTTTGGGAAGAGCCGCCGCTGCACTCAATGTGATTACAAATTATAACGTCTGTGCCTGAGCAATCGCCGGCAGTTGTGTGTACAGAAGGCGGGCCTCAAAATACCGCCCATAGGAAATATAATTCGACGACACGGGGTCGGGCAACGGCAACGCCAGCGTACAACGACTCCGTCCGGCTGCGTCTGTAAACGTGCTCAGATTTTGGTGCACGCATCGCCACGTTGTGGTGGTTGGTTAGACGCACAGCCAGACGCCGCAGCTAACGGAGTCCGGGGTTTGCAACTGGTTGGTTGTCGCTTCGTTGGTTGGTTAAACTCTGCAGCCCGCCGCTCACTGCCCGCTCTCTGGCCAGACGCCACCGCCGACGCCGACGTCACCGCCTGCTTCCGCTGCAGCTTGAAGTTTAGTTAATGCTGTTAGCATTTACTCTTTTGTTGTTGTTGTTGTTGTTACAATAACTTCATTATGTATTGGCTGCAAATTACTACGAAATCATTTTAGCTCACTTTCAAAATGGCTGCCGGTTAGCTTTTTAGTGCAAGCCTAAAAGCAGGCACCACTTTGGGGCTACGATTTTGCATTCAGTTTAAAATAATATCAACTTTTAATAATTTTATTGATATTGCTTTGATTCTCTGAGATTTTATGATAAACTTGGATGAAGTCGTCCATCAGAGTCGGAAAGTATCGATTGATAAATAAGATTCCCGTAAAAAACTATTTTGTATTTCAAAATATTTCAACCATTGAGCATTCAACAGCAAAAAATATTGAAATCAATGTCGGAAAGTATTTATTAAACTGCCTATTACTGATCAAAATCTTATCAATATCGTCTTATTATATCATATAGTTCTTTGAGTAACAATTGATAAAGTATAAAGATTTTGATACGGCAATTTTATGCTGCTCATTTAGGTTTTTTAATTTCTTTCTTTTAGAATTTTACAGAGAGTTGTTATATAATAATAATAATTTTTTAAAACTTTCGTAACTCAGAGTTAAAGGAATTATAACACTAGAAACTTTTTTGGTTAGTGGTTATTAACCCATTTACGGCAAAATGATTCAATCGAGTGTCTCCTACTATTTTTTAACAACAAATTTACAGCCGAGTAATGTTACGGTAAAAGCATCCTTTACTACCACATATTACAACTTATGTGTATAGTCGAAGTGGCATTCCTTTACTTTTATAGCCAATGCCAGAGGAGACGACGCTCCGGC
Organism: Drosophila nigromelanica; assembly: GCA_004149465.1. Lineage (NCBI taxonomy): Eukaryota > Metazoa > Arthropoda > Insecta > Diptera > Drosophilidae > Drosophila > Drosophila nigromelanica. Next base: position 2,633 of record SCDS01001408.1, on the reverse strand, counting down.
ACGTGGCAGCGCGGAATTTTCAAGGCGCAAGGTCAATGCGGTGTGGGCGAGTTCGATGGATGTGTGTTAGTGCTGGAGCCCTTCACACACACACACACAAACAGAACACACATAACACGACTAAATCCTTTTTGATTAAATTCAATGTTTTATATCCAATACGTTGGGCGGTCGTGTGGGCTGTCCTATATTCTGTTGGTCATGTTAACATTTTATATCTCTTTGAAACGCATTTTTCTTAGGACAATACCATTTTTTTTTGCTCATCTCACCCATACCCAGGCACACACAAACATAAAACAAAATGGCCAAGCCAAAAGAGACACTGCCAGGAAAATAGATTGAAGTGTAATCATGGTTTTGAACTGCTACTCGGCCATACATTTAATCCGAGCAAACGTAGTAAACACAAAATGGCCAACGAAATGAGAGGGAAAGTGAGCGTTTGCCCTCGCTGCGAGTCAGATATACTTGTATATATATATAAAACAAAAGACATTGTAATTGTGACAGAGGGAGGAGTGAGCTAGTTGCAGGGTGCTGCTATATAGCTGGAAAAGTTCACCCAGGCCTTACGATTGCTCGTGCGGCGATGCTTATTCCGCTTGACTGATTGAAGCGTCTTTGTCTCTGCCTCAGCCACAAGCTCGAGCAGGAAGTGCTCAAGTGTGTGTGTGTGTATGTTATCTAAGTTTGTTTGAATAAACTTAAGCGAATGTTTTGTAAGAAGATTTCCTTTATTGCCAAAGAGTGAATCGACTCGTCGTTGGTTTACAACCACATATGACTCTTCTAGTCAATGTTGCCAATTTGGCCTTTTTTTTGAAAGCGCGATTGTAAACTTGCTTGTCAGATCGGTTGTTGTTTTTGCTTTAATTTCATGCCAATTATTTCCAGGCGAAACTTTTAAAAACTTTATATTTCTAAGTGAATGAGCTATCGCCTTTTCAATCATTGAATTCACTTTGGAATATCATTATTATATAAAATATTAACACAAATATCTAAGAAATATTTGCAAGAACAAAAAGATTATATAAATAAAAATAATTTTAAGGAATTTTAAGAGAATTTTTGAAATTTTTTTGATTTTTATTTTAGCTATTTTTACGTACTCTTAACTCTGCCCATAGCTTTTATTTTGCTTCTCTGTACCTGGAAAAAATTTGTTTCTCAAAAGTTGGCAGCACTGGCTGTAGCAGTTGCTGTCTGAATCCTTGTGGCATGCTTACGTTGACACTGCAGCTTCAATAGCAGTCTCCCCTGCCGCTCTCACTCCCTCCCCCCGGCATCATGTGACAAACTCGGTATCAGTGGCCGCACCGAAGCCTTTTCAAGCTCACTTTGCATGCCGCTCGACAATTGCGTTGCTCTTGCAAACGGAGTAGTTTCAGTTCCTTTAGCTCGGTTTCCTATAATGCCACATAATGCCAAATCGATTGTAAACCATGGCGGGCACTTCAGCCAGCAGCTAGCAGCCAGCAGGCAAAAGTGGCAGTAGGAATAGCAGTCTCTGTATCATAATAAAACGTCTAATTTCACCAATTCACCAGTTGCCGGACATGAAGTGAACCAACAAACAAACAGACAAAGGCTTAAGTCCTAACCGGTCTGCGTTATCTGTGCGGCTTCGATTTTGAAATAATATTTAATGACCGTAAAATTATATAGTATGCTAAATTGGAATTCTGTTTTTCGCCTTTACTATTGTTGTTGTTCTTGTTGTTACTTTGGGCAAACGGTTTGTTTTTATGGCCAGACTTTGTGCAATAATCATATTGTGGTCTGTTTAACATTCGGCTGCAAAAGCTGATTAGCAATAAGATATAAGGCATACTACGATGGATTTAAAGAGCTAACATTGGTTATGGTATCTTTAATTGGCAAACCTATTGAGAATTAATAACATATCAGTTTAATTGCAATAATAAAATTTGTCGAATTTAATAACCTTTAAACGGGTTTTGTCAAACAATTGATGAGCTTTCAATCGATTACCCATTAATATCCCATTATACTGTATAATATAATAATATTGTTACGAGGGTGCTATATTTGACTCGATAATTTTATTTATATGTTTATCCATTGTCTATCATGTGCTGTTCATTCTAGTCTTAATGTATTGGAATTATTAAAAACAGAAAAGCACTGATAGAGTTATGGTTATATGAAGTCCTTGATACAATTAAAATAATAAGCTTTAAATAGACTATTTTTATACCCTGAACCCATTGAAAATGGGTAAAAAAGGATATAATGGTTTTGTGCAAATGTATGTAATAGGCAAAAGGAGGCATCTCCGACCCCATAAAGTATATATATTCTTGGTCCCATCTGGGCATGGGTCAAATTTTCAAACTACCATAACTTGTTCAAACCTGAACCGATTTTGATGGGGAATGGCTTTTTATCCACGATTTGGCCTCTAAATTATTTCTGCATTTAAATCTCGGAACACATTTGTTGGTCGATTTTCATGTAAAAATTGTCCTCAACATTTCCCATCTGGGCATGGGTAAAATTTTCAAACTACCATAACTTGGTCAAAACTAAACCGATTTTGATGGGGAATGGCTTTTTATCCATGGTTTGGCCTCTAAATTGATTCTGCACTTAAATCTCGGAACACA
>SCDS01001407.1:0-21007 GCA_004149465.1 Drosophila nigromelanica | reverse complement strand
TACTTTATGGGGTCGGAGATGCTTCCTTCTGCCTGTTACATACATTTGCACAAAACCATTATACCCTTTTTACCCATTTTCAATGGGTTCGGGGTATAACAACAAACTCGATTTTGAGGGGGTCAAAAATGTTGTCAAAAATTATGCCAAAATTTTGACATGTAAAGCTCTTGGATGCATAGCTCCCATATTTCAAACTCCCTTAACTTTGTCAAAACGTATCCTATAGATTAATTCTTTATTTAAAATATATGCATTATTTATAAAAAAATATTTTTCATAGTTTTCTTCCCTATCATTATTGTCAAAGCAATTACGTTGTCTTCACATATTTTTCTTCATCAGACAATTCATGGAGATATTATGGTTTTTTCTAATATAGTTCTGATTTTTAAATTAAATTTGTAAAATATACTGAGATGACGTTAAAAATATGTTGGGTATTAAATTGTGATTCAAGTCGTATGTGCTGGCACAGCTTGCCAAAAATTCTTGAGTTTTGTCGTTTGTATTCATTAGTTGGGCCCAAAATATTGCATTCCTAACTTTACAGCAACAATAAACAAACAGCGCAGAAGTAGAGGGGGAGGGTGGGCAGCTTAACATCGCCAAGGGGAACGGGTAACTTCTATGATGCAAACTTTTTGCAGTTGTCTCCTTGTGTGTGTGTGTGTGTGTGTGTGTTCTTTTTTTGCTCGGGCACCTTTCACAGGTTTTTGGCACTTTTCTTGCTAACGAAAATTGTTCCCCGTTTTTGTTGAGAGAAAGTTGGTCGAGTGGGGCAAGAGGGGGTAGGGGATGTGACGCCAAATTTTACATAGACACTCTCGCATATTTTGTGCTGCCGCTGACAGAAAGTGGAAAGTAAGCCAGGCAATAACTATGAACACGAACGCGAAACGGAAGAAAAGGATGGTGGTGCTGGTGGGGGGATGTGATAAGGTGTATAAGTATGTGAATGATGAGACGGGAGCAGAGAGAATATTTTTTATGAAAAGCGAGAGATTTCATGCTGCTCTTTTATGGACGCCTCAAAAAAACATTTTACAGACTTTTTTGGGATACTCTCACAAAAAAATAGTTTTTTGGGATTTCAGATAAAATTTGTTTAACGCACAGATAGGAAAATCTATTAATAATCATTTGTATTAGTTAGAGACTTAAGTGCTTAACATTAAATATTTTTCAAATTCAAATATTATTATTTTATATACTTTTGAAAAAAAATTAAACAATTCGTATTTATTATAAGATATTAATAAAATTAAAGAGAAATTGTATCATTAAAAAGGCTTGAATGGAGGTTTTAAACAGATCGGGGATACGCAATTAACCCTGTATCTTGGTTAATTATAAAAAAAATATACAAGACCTGAAGTAAAGTTATTTTTTCTAATTTTTGAATTTACTTAAAAAAAAGCTCATTTAAGATTTTACCGGCACAATTCTGTTTTGTTAAAGCTGCTTGACTAAAATTCAAGTGTATCAAAACTTCAACTAGTTGCAAATAAGTATATACTTTTTGTTAGCATTTTTGTTGTTTTGCTTATTCCATTTTTTGTGTTATTATTTTCTAACTGCGACAAAAGTCGGCGAGTGAAAGCGACTGCAGTTACTGCTTCAGCAGGAACAACAACAGCAACAACAGCATCAACAACAACAAACAACATAATTAAATTTTTGTGTGCTCAGTAGAACGAACGAGCGAACTTGGCCCTCACAAAGAGTGAATGAAGAAGGAGAAGGACGAGTGACAGAAGGCAGTGGACTCCAGGAGCGGCGGGACCTGAAGCGCAGCCACGCCCATTCGCCGAAAGATGCCGTTGGGCGGCTCTCAAAAGATTGACGCAAAATCATGAAATATTGCACAGTTGAAGTGATTTCTATGAACTCTTGAAAAGTAGCTCGAGTCGCATAAGGAGCCAACGGAGCTAACGAGCTTAAGGATAAGACGCCCGAAAGTAGGAGCATCGAAAAAAAAGACCATGGATAGGACCCAGGCAGCTGCTAAGGAAAGATACCAGACGATAGTGTAAAGAAATAAGAATCTAGTTTTATGAACGAGGATCAGGAATAGTATGAGTAACTTTTTCCTTTAACTTAATATGTATATTCTTAAGATTGTTATTTTATAGCTTCGACTGTCAGAAATATTTGAATTCTTAAGAATTTACTTGGAAATTTCTTCTGCTCTTTACCAAAATAAATGTTTATTATCGGAATAGCTAGAAAAATTATACAATATGTTTAATATAACAGCAGTAATTAAATAATGAAATATATATTTATAATCAATATCAATATAATACCACTAATCTATTAATATTTCTCAAAAATTACTAACAATACAAACTTTCGAAATTAATTAAATTCAATTATTTTAATTTTTTGTTGTTGAAAATGAAAAGTTGAGGTTTGTTGAAGGAAGAAATAAATTTATAAAACCTTGCTCTTTTGAAATTTTTACAGAAATATAAGTTTTAAAATATTTTACTGTGCTTAATTGATTGAGTTTCGGAATGACTTGGTTTGGCAACCTTTAATCAAATCTAAGTATCTAAATTCAATTTCATATACAGTTGATTTGATATCCAAAAATGTAATGAATCTAGCTTTGGTGCAGTGCAATCAGACCTACTTTTAGCACAGTTTCGAGATTAAATTCTACAATCTCGGCCACATTTTTAATACATAGACAAATTTTCTTTTGTTTTATTTTTGCGTATCTTACTGTTTCGAATTTATTTTACTTTACTATTATTTCTTCCTATTTATTTCTTTTTGACACGCTAATAACGGCTGTCTGGCACCTGGACAAGTCGCCGCTGACCCAGCGAATATTCAGAATCTCATCTTGGCCAACTTTGGCCAGACATTTTGTGTTGAGTAATTCTTTTGTAATGCGGAAGGAAGCGCCAAACAAGAGTGCGCAGCGACTTCCGCCTTGTTGGGGGGCAGGAGGATGGGAACGGGATGGGATTGAGCATGTTAGATGCGACTTAAGAAACTTTAAAACAAAACTGACCTACGCGCGCCTGGCTGGACAAAAGCGAAGTTTGGCTTAGGGGCACGAGTCGGAGGTGCTCTGGCTCTGGGGTTCGAGCAAGATAAATTGCTGCAGTGTTTAGTTAATACTTGTGCTCCTGAACCCCCAAAGATCCTTGTTGCGTCCTGCACGCATTCAATTCGCGCAGCAAACAACAAGGCGGCAGCAGCAAAGGAAGAAGAAGAAGCAGCAACAGCAGCAGCAGCAGCTGGCTGGACAAGTTTATCTTTTGTTACATTGACTTCCGCTAAAAGATGCTAAACTAGAAAACATTTTTTGCCTGGTCAGGGCCAGAGCAAACAGGAAAAGTTAAACAGAAATTAAGCACAGCCTGGCCAAAGCGCCACTGAAAAAAAGATGCACTGCGAGAAATGCATTTAGTGTGTGAGTCGGCAAACAGTGCTGACAACTTGGCTAAAAGAAAGTGACTTGCAATAAATGAATTTTACTGAGTTTTTCCAACTATATATATTTACAAATATATATTCTGTTATATACTCATATTTATAACTGTAATATTTATATACATATATGTATATATATTTTTATGTTACTATTTTTATTAAGTTTCATTGATTTTCGTTAAAGATTTTCGGCAAAATGTGGCGAATTTAATTCACTTGTGAAGATCAATTCATATGTAGTTTTTTTTTTACTCTCGGTATTGATAATATATTGATATCGATATATGTATATACATATATGTATATACATATGTCTCACATTTATATTATGTATACATTTTCTGGAGCACACAGAAAATAAATTGTGAAAAATGATGAAATTCGTAGCCGACAACATCGTTTTCAATTAGTTGTCAACAGCTTTTGTTTGTTTGTTACTATATTTTTATTTTATATTTAAATTTTTACTTTAATTCTTGGCAATTTCACCTGCAAAAGTTAAATTCGAATAAGGAAACATATATACATACAGTTTATTTTTTTGTGATATGTGTCTAATTTAAATATCCGTTTTACAAAACACATTTCGACAATTTTGCAATTTTCAATTCTGACAGGATTTGTCTTGCCCTGCAGTAGATGTCAAGTCATCTCGTTTTCTCGTGTCCAAATATTTGTGCATATGTATTTTAATAACAATTATAAATTAACAATGGACGGTTCCCAGAAGGCTGGCTGTCAAATATTGGGGCAGCTGGTGAGGATTGGAATCGTCGCAGCCGTTACCTACTATTGTGCCAAATGGCTGATTAGCTCCATCGATCCCACCAACAAGGGCAAAAAGAAGGCCAAGGAGCTGGCCCAGATACAGCTAAAGAAGCTGAATGACATCACCGGCAAGGGCAACAAACTGAAGCTGACGGACTTCAATTGCTACGAGCTGATAATCGCTTCACATCTGATCGCTCCGATGGACATCGATGTCACCTGGTCGGATATTGCCGGCCTCGACAGTGTTATTCAGGAGCTCCGGGAATCGGTGGTGCTGCCGGTGCGCCACAGCGACCTCTTCAAGCGCTCACAGCTGTGGCGACCACCGAAGGGTGTTCTGCTCCATGGCCCGCCCGGCTGCGGCAAGACCCTGATCGCCAAGGCCATTGCCAAGGAGGCGTGCATGCGCTTCATCAACCTGGACGTGTCGGTGCTGACCGACAAATGGTACGGCGAATCACAGAAGCTGGCCGCCGCCGTGTTTACGCTCGCCCACAAGTTGCAGCCGTGCATCATTTTCATCGATGAGATCGAATCGTTTTTGCGCATTCGCGCCACCGGCGATCACGAGGCGACGGCCATGATGAAGACCCAGTTCATGATACTCTGGGATGGGCTGGTGAGCGGCCCCAACTGTTCGGTGCTAGTGCTGGGCGCCACGAATCGGCCACAGGATCTGGACAAGGCCATATTGCGACGCATGCCCGCACAATTTCACATAGGCCCGCCGTCCGAACTCGATCGCTTGGACATCTTGCAGGTGATATTGCAGCACGAGCAACTTCATCCATCTGTTGACCTGAAACGTTTGGCCAATTTGACGCCCGGCTATTCGGGCTCCGATCTGCGCGAGCTGTGCCGACATGCCAGCATCCATTGCATGCGTCAGTTCATGCACGAGCTTCTGCTCAAGGATGTCGATCAGCAGCTGCTGGACGAGAGCAAGCTGGTGATCAGCATGGATGATCTCTTGAAATCTTTGGTCACCATAAATATGTCCAAGCTGCAAACATGCAACACGTATCTGGCAAAAAATTTCGATCTGGATTAGCCTCAAGCAATTTGGAACAATTGACGGTTAGCTATTATTTGTGTTGAGCGTGGGTTCAAAATTTGAAGTATTGTCATCTTTGTTAAAAGTTTTTTTTTATGAAATTATATTTAAAATATATGTGGTTTAAAAGCTATCATATGATGTGCTGTTTAAAATATTCTAAATCGAACAGAGTAAGAGTGTATATTTGGACAATATTTTCATTTAAATAATGAACTTTTTATATACTCTCTTATATAATATTCGCAGTGATTGTTTTAAGTACAGAGTATTGTAAAGTCAATCAAATATATAATATGCTTTTATTTTGAACAGACTTTTGAATCCAACTAATTGTCTATATAGATTATAAGTCAGCACATATATTTTTTAAAATATAGCTTATGTGATTATATTATTTAACGAGTACGGAGTATCAGCTAGTCAGGCAATCTTGGCTGGAACATAATTATTTAATTTTTATGCGCTTCTAACTGTTTTTTATGTTTTATAATTTATTTCAAAATTTCCAGTATTTAAAGTTGAAGTGGTTTTTTTTTGCTTCAATGACTTGATTGCATTTAAAGCTGTTATATCAGAAATTTTTCTTAGTGTACGCTGCTGCTACCGCTGTTGTTACTGGCGCCTCGTCGGCCAGTTCGCCTATCCAATATTTTTTACATCTCATCGCATGCATGAAGTCTTTTCGCCCATGAAGTGTGCTGAATGAAGTAGATAGCGATAGAGAGAGAGAGAGAGAGAGAGAGTGCGAGAGAGAGGGCAGACAAGAGAATGCCAAGACAAAAAGAAATCAAAATAACAACAGCTACGACAACAACAAAAATCTTTTATGTAAAATTGAATATTCATAAGTTGTTCCACACAGCAGCAACAGCAGGCAGCGTTGCTGAGCCTACGGGTTGGGGGCAGAAAGAGCGTGTGCTGCAGCAGCTCAGGATGAAGCCTAACTGAGGTTGTTGTTGTTGTTGTTGTTATTACTGCTGCTGCTGCTGCTGGTTGGACGGCACTGACAGTTGATTGTTTTTGTGTGTAGTTTTGTTTGGCTGAGTGAACCTGCAGACGCTCACACATACACACACACACAAGCACACACACACACGCAAGCACGTATGCAAAAGCTGCCGTTGTTTGCTATTTTGTCATGCAAATTGTATTTATTGCGGCGAAAAAGCAACAACAACAACTGAGAGACAACCGCCGCGCTGTTGTAATTGTTTGTTATTTGTCATAGTCAGTGTAGGTGTGTGCGTGTGTATGTGTGTGTGTGTGTGTGCCATTGTAAACAAGAAAATTGACTGCCGTTGGCGTTGTGGCCAGGGCAACACGCATTTCTCGCATTTCTATGCAGCAGCATCAACACAACAACAACTGCAGCTACTATGTAGAAAGCAGCAGCAAACACAATGCCAAGTCAAGTTTTTCCGTCTATCGATCAAATATGCAAAACTCAAAACATACTCCATTCGGGAGCGCTGAAAAGTATGCTACAATTAGCTGCAAGCGATCAGAACTGGAGGCAGTTAATTGCATTAATATCCCAATATGTACGTGAAATACCTAGAGAATAGCTAGCAGAGGTAATGAAAGAAAAGAGAAGCGATTTAACAAGCGCTTTCTTCTAGCTTAATAAGCGTAGCTCATAATTTCTCATGAATACAGAGTACAATTTTATTTTAATTCCTTTTATATTAAGAAAAATATATATAAATATATATATTTGTATTTTCAGCTTGATGTGCTTTAGATTGTAGTATCTTTTATACTTAATTCATGTATGTAAAGGTATGTTTTTTAGCTGACAGTTACCTAAAAATATATTCTATGATTTTAATTTCCATTATTGCATCTACTTTGAATATATTTTGGAAATCTCATTGTTGCAAAGATAGGCTGTCAAATGCTTAGGTTGAAAAAAATATTTTTTTTAATAATGACAGGGCAACAAATACTTTTACTCTTTTACTATGAAAATCTAGACCACTATCCAAAATCGATTATCGACTGATTTTTTCTTTTAATTTTAATTACAGTCTTATAAAAAATTAGGTAATAGTCATAATAGTATATCCCAATATTTATTAAATATATACTATTAATACTAAGTTCAATATATATATATTAATATAATTTGCAGATCTAATGTTTATTTCTTAAAAAATTTTTCTATGATTAGTTTAAATAAAACTTAAGATAATTTGCCTGTTTATCTTTCGATTTCTTTAAAAAAAATTTGTATCTTGACTGTACTTAAGATAATAAATGCATTCAGGCGAATGCAATAAGAAATTTTTGGTCATATCTAGAGAATATGTTCTATATATACGTAAGACAGAGAGAGTTGCACTAATTTGATTTACAGTCGCAAAATTTACGATTGCATTGTGGCCACTTTGGGTTTATGTTGCTGTCGTAAAACCCTAAAAACCCGTTGGCCAGATGAGGCCACTCAGTTGCCTGCTAAAAGTCATAATTGTGCCAAGACGAACTTTACGAGAGAAGTTGGCCTCCCTCCTCGTCCCCGTCCCCGTCCCCGTCCTCGACCCCGTACCCACAATTCGCCCCCGTCCTTAACCGCTTGCTTACCGAGAGCTCGCGGCTTAACCGTGAGCCACAATCAATTTACATACGCCGCAGTCATATAGACACTCAGTCGATAAATTTTAATGCAGCACACGCAGTGAAATCCTTTGCAGGCTAATTCCAACTTGGCTATTAACATAATCCTCCCCAGAACAGAACTCGAACATTGCGACGCGGCATCAGGCATACAAATCCATCAAAGTTTCTTGAGTATCTCAACTTGGCAGGCAGCTGATGATGCTGATGAGAATTGCCATAGTCAATGCGAATGAGTTTGAGAAAGAGAACGACAACGAGAATGGGAATGAGAATAAGAATGGGAAAGGGAATACGAATGTGAATGGCGGAACGTGTGGAAAATAAAACTCAAAATCGTAAAAAGAGCCACGAATCTTGTTTAGAACTTTGAAGACTGACACGAAATTTATGAGCGCATTTGAGGATTCATTTAGACCGAATGATAATTTGGCCGTTGCCTTAGTTTCTGCCTTCAAGTGCTCAAAACATTTATAGTAGTCAGCAAATTTCCGATTGTTCTAGAAAATTGAGTTTAAATTACCGAGGTGTGTGTCAACTATTATCCTGCTCTATTTATGACACTGCAATGGACTAGGACAACATTTTCCTTTGTGTAAAATAGGACTTTTGGCTAAAATATAAATTTAATTCGCAAATCTATTTTTTAGGCGATACGCAAAAATAAATTTATTCAGTTAATTACATGTGATATGTTATTTGTATAAATTTATTCAAACAAATAAATTGAAGCCTCCATTTAATAAAATATTTGATTTTAATATATCTTATAAATGCAATTTTTACCAGAAAGTGAGTGAGCAAATAATCCAAGTTCGGTTAAACTTTGTTTGTTTGTTTTTACGATTAGTGATAATTGCTAGTGTTGCTAAATTGGTGTTCAAACAATGTTATTTTAGGCTCCATATGTATAAATATACATTTTACATAATTCAACTTTTTTAAATTGATTAATTTTTGTTTGTAAACAAAATGTAAATATTTAAAGACATCATAAAAATGTTTTTTTTTAAAGTTGTTTGCAAAAATTCTTAATAATAACTTTATTTGTGTCAGTTTTCCAACTCTTTTCTATTTCACATTTGAATAATTTTCAATTATGTCGGACCCTCATACCTATAAGTATGTCTGTTGTTGATAAACTCTGTAATTTATGTGATCTCTCAGTCTCTCTTTGTGCGCGGACAGTGATGCTGACAATTGTCTGCAAACTAATTTTAAGTGGCTTTTGCGTTATTTATTGAATTATTAATTAACTGCAATTGCGTAATCAAATTGAATATTACAGCTGTCATCGAGTGACCGAAAGAGCACTGCCATTAAATTATTTTAATTACATTCATAATTTAATTGATTTTAATGTTGCGGCTATACCACATATTGTATCGCCCCCCACGTCCCCTGTCTCCCTTAGCAACCGACCACAGTTTCCTCGCCTCAGTTTCCGTTGGCTTAGAATAATTGCTGACATTTGACAATAATTAAACTTCGCATTGCGAACTTTAAATAATTTAATTGTAAATGTCATTTGTTTGCTTTTTGTTTCCTTTTTTTGTTGTTGCATTTTTGTATTTTGTGTTCAAGCTTTTTTTCTTTAACTAATTTTATTATGGCACATTAATTATGCGCCGCCTGTTAATAAATATTAATGGCCAATAGCTGCTCGGCCAATTGCTAATTTAAGCCATAAAATTGCAACAGCATTTGCATTAAAATGCCCTGATTTATAGCGTACAAAAACAACAATAACAATAGCAGCAACAACAACTTCATTTAAAAAGTAGAAAATTTTTTTTAAATAACAAAATTTAACAGCAAACATACACATAAAAGTATAAATAGCAATTAATTATTTAACAGTTAACTATTTGAGGTATTGCATAGTCGCCGCCCGTTTACCCTATGATAATATTGAAGATTAAATACATACAAGCAATTTTTCTTCATATCTGATTCAGTTTTAATTTATTTGGGCGTATATAGGTCATATGTATGGCGACAAAGATTACGTTAGATGTGGAATATATTAAAAAAAATACACATATTTTTTTAAAAATTATTATAATATAAGAAATGTGGGACGAATGCCAATATTAATTAATTAATATATATTTATTGATTTAAAAATAATAAAAAAATAAAAAATTTGGAACAAATAATCTACATTATATACCGTTAAATTAAATGGGTATTTTGGTATTTGGTATTCTGCTAACAATACCTATTTCCAAACACAGTTCATAAATAATGGTAGTTATTTTCTTAGGGTATTTAAATCTCTCGATGAAATGGTTCCAAAGGCCCATTTACTGCATTTGTTGCATTTAGCTTGCTGCGACTTCGTGTGCTTCGCCGTTGCCGGTCATTAAATGCATCTGCGTGCAGCAAAAAAATATTCAAAATAAAATCAACTACAAAAATCGTTTGACAAGATACAGAGACCAGTTGGTGGACTGGGCGGCGGGGAGAGGGGGTTGAGAGGCTGGTGGGCTGCTGTAGCGGTACCATCAGTAACAGAGGAGGTGCTAGTTCCGCTTTGACCATTTCTATTTCCTTTGGCCATTTCTAGAATTTGCATATTTCATGCCACATTGTATAATATTCATATTTATAAATCTTTTAACTGCACAAAACACAAACGGGACACATCAAAAAGCCAACGGACAGCAGTGAAAAATGTGCAAATAGGAAATGAAAATGAAAAAAATAATAATAAAGAAGCAAATAAAATGATACAAGAAGATGCAGACCAGCAATAATAACAACAACAACAATAACAAAGAGAAGAGCATTCATATTCACATTCACACTTTGCGCATAAAAAGGAGACATAAAAATGTGCTGCAACTCTGAACTGAATGAATGAATGAGCGAATGAATATGACTTTGCAACAGACCGAGCAGCAGCAGCAGCAGCAGCAGCAGCCGCACAATAAAAATAGTTGCCTCGTATAGTTCTGGGCAAGCTGAGCAGTTTCTGGCACGGCGCTGTGATTTTTCATTTGGCCACCGGGCAGAGTCTGCCGCCTTCCATCTCCGCATCCGTCCGTGTCCGTGCCCGTGTCCGTGTCCGTCTCCGGCTACCGTCTGCCGACTCCGTCCGGGGCAACAGTTGTGTCAACGGCGGCCAAGGCGCAAAAGCCAAAAAGGCAACGCGTGCCACATGCAACTGCTAAAGTGACCAAAGGCACGAGAGACGCAGAATGGGGCAAATGCCGAGCAGCAGCAAGTTGCACGAAGTTGGGCAGCAGACGACGCTTCGCTGCATTTATTAAAAATTTTGTTTAGCTTTTTAGCCACATGCAACACACTTTATTTATATATATATATATATATATATATATATATATATATATATATATATATATATATATATATATTATATATACATTTTTGTCTGGGCATATGAATAATGAATACGTTTCGCAGCTTGAACTTTTTTTCAACTCCATAAAATACTCTGTTACAAAGTGAAGGTGAAAAATGAGGCTGGCCACTTTTGCAATTCTGTAGAAATATTTTGCATATACAAATTAAATGAGATTTTTAATGAAATATCCCTGCGTTTTGAACATTACATTATTACATATTCTGTTTGTCAAAAAACTGATTGCAAAATCGGCTTGAAGTGGCTTAATAACTTGATTGGTAAAAATACATTAAGATTGATTTAATGAATATTGCAAAAATCTTATTTTCCACGAGTTGTAGGAGTTTTCTTTTTTTTTTTTTTAGAAAATTTTTTTCAAATTCCCTTCGAATACATAGATATTATATATCAGTATTTACAAGGATTTATCTGAAAGATATTTTTCTACTTGAATTTAATTGTAATATATTTTTGTAATAGTCCTCATTACTTATTAATTATTGTACCCTATTATTTGTAGAGACTTTTAAGAAATATTTGCTTAATATGCTTACAAATCATATGTGCTGCATTTTGAAGTTAACAAAATTGCTTTTGCCAGGACATAGGCAGTTGCACATAATATGTAGCATACATTGCAGCGATATCCTTTGGCTTCGTGCTGGAATTTCCGCTTTTTTATTTGCCTTTTGGCTTTGAGTATGCAGACATTTTAATTTTTGCATGGCACGCGTCGCCTGGCGCTGCGTGTGACTTTCTGCTAGCTGCTAAAATTAGCGTAATATTTAAGTAAATACACACACACACACTCTCGCAAACACACGCACACCACAGACATAGCAAAATTTGCTGGGTGTCTATGTTTAAGGCGTTGACGTTGCACTTTTAACTGCCTCGCAAAAGTTGCAGACACTCTGAAAAAGGCTGTCAGAATAAAGAGAGAGAAAGGGAGTGCGGGGGAAATAGAGAGGGAAAGAAGCGAGGCTGCCCACTTGCAGTTCCCAGTTCGCGCTTGGGAGCCATGCAGCCATTTGAGGCAGCCTGTCATCAGCTGCGCTGTCAGGCTACAAATTTGCCTAGCACTGCGAATGATGAGTCCTGCTGACTCCCCGGCGTCCTAATTAGCATCGACTTGATGCAACTTGCAGCCACCACTGCCGCAGCTTCAACTCCTCGTCGCTGGCAGCGCAGTCGACGCTTCGTTAGCTGCGCATGTGACATTGTCAACGGGCAAATGCAGCAATTAATGCAACATTTAAGCACATGCATCAAATTGCCGGTGGCATCTTCATAATTTTCTATCAGCTACAAAGTGGCCGTAAAAGTATCTGAAAAAGCGCTTGCTTTTATCTTTGCTTTGTTGGCGGAAGTACATTTACTGTTAAGTACAGCAATTTCCTATGCTCAGATGTTATAAGCTGCCTGAGAAAACGTAACAGGCAATTTATCCGCATGATAAATAATTATAATCGAAATTTTATTTATAAAGCGTTACATAAACTTTCCTAGAGGAACTTAACAGTCAGCTTATCTACATGTTTATTTCGATTAGATTTTCTTATGCTGACAATGTTGAGAAATACCTATATTGTTATTTTCGATGAATTAATTTACAAAAAAATTCATTCATTCAGTTCTTCTTCCTGGTTAATATTTGATATGAAGACTAGATTATTTTTTGTTTTTGTTTAACGGATACGTTAGATAAGTCTTACTAAGTACGTCCATGCATTCCACAAACTTGTTACTCAGTTTATCTATATGGTAATTATTCGACATGAAGACTTGATTTCGACTCTTTTTTTAAGTCATTTTATCTACATCATATATTAGAGCGGACAAGAGCTCTAATTCTGACATGTTTAATTGTGTTTCAGATGAATCAACATGATACAACTTACTAGACAGTTTATCCACATGTTAAATTCTTGATACATCCAAGGCCGTGTTGCTCATTTCCATATATGGTTTATGAAATATGCTCAAAAGAAAGTCAAGCACAAGAAAAATTTCAAAAAAGAACAAAAGGGGTGGGGCGAACTCCACAACTTATTTAGTTGCTCGAAAAGAGAACAGCATTCGAATTAGCAGTTGAATGTTCATACAAAGCGAAATTAAAAATGAATTGCAGAAAATCGTAAGCCAAATACGCGAAAGTTTCAGCCAAAGCCCCAAAACCTCTGCTTAAATTTACCCCACACCCCCCTCAGTCCAGCACCGAAAACGCGCACACACAGCGAAAATTTTTAGCGCTGACTTCATTAAAAATAAAGTAGAGGAAAAATTGCAAGCAAATTCACGACTTGGCAAAATGAATGAGTCTGGAGACGGTTGTGGGTGAGGGGTGCGGGCTACTGGTTGGGGGGCTTCGATTGGATTCAATGGTGCTGCTATTGCCGGCCCAAAAGACCATTGTAAACTGGCCAGGCCAGACAAATCAGCTAAGCCAATAATCAGGGGCCGGGCACCGGGGCGCGGTCTGCCGAGCGCCAGCTAATTTATTACGAGCATTTAACAAGCATACTCCTGGGAGGCGTCAGGGAGGCCGCTTTGATTTATTAGGTGTGTGGTTCCTGTTGGGTTTTTTTTGCTTCATCTTGTTCCTTCCTTTTTTAAACAGCAGTTGAAAAAGTACAAGAAATGAGAAAATGTGGCCAGAAACAAGGAGCAGGAAATGCCGAAACACTAATGTGAATGTAATTTGTAGTTAATGTGTGTTGTTGCCTAGAAATGTGAACAGGACGGGGCCAGCTCCAGTTCGCCCATTCTGGCACAGCCGCATTAATTTCTCAAACAGAAAGTTTGGAGCCGCTTTCGAGAGCTGTCTTGTGGACTTGTTAATAGTCCACCAAAATGCCCATCAAAATGCCTGACTAAATTTATGCAGTTTAAAGCATACATTTCACAACTGCCGCATTATGCAACATTCTTCACTTTATCTCAAGTTATCCCGAGTGCTGAAATGTACCTAAATGCTGAAGCTTTAAATGCTCTGTTAAACGAGGACATTTTCTATTTGAAGCAGTTTGCAAGTGAATAAGAAAAATTAATTGACAAATGTTTTTGAATTTGTTAAAGTATTTATTTTTTGTAGTTGTAGTAGATCGACATGCTTAAAATTTTATTTCAAAAAATTGTGAGGACATTTTTAAAAAAAATTCGTAAAAATACATAAATCCCTATCGCGATGGAATATGATTTAAAATTCATTATACTTAATATATAGAAGAGAAATAAATATTTTGGTAACTGAGGACAATTTTTAAATATATGTAAAATATAATATAAAAATCAATTAATTCTGATTATTATTAACTATTGTTGACTATAAAAGAAAACTGTTAACTTTCCCTATATGTTAATCCCTTCAAATTATTTAGTGCTTGATTTAAAATGTTATGCGATATTTCTTATGAATTTCGATAGGTTTTCTTGCGTCGATAAGTAATCAAACAGCATTTAATGTAAATTTTGTATTCATTTGTGAAATCTTCCGTAGAGTATTCCGCAGCTTAAGACAAAATATAATAGACATTTCGCTGCTCATCGTTTAAGTTTTCAGCGCCTTTTTTTTACATTTGTCCAATGTTAAATGTTAAATCGCAGCCGTCACTTCGGAAGTCGTCAGTTGTGCTTTTGGTTTGCTCTTCTGTTAGGCGCCGCTTCCTCCCTCCACCCTCCCCTCTGCAACCGACACCCTCACGCGGTTGGTCGTTTGGCTCTTTTGGCTGTGCGACGATGCCATTAAAGTCCATAAATCACAACATAGCATAGAAATAAATCAAGCCTTTTATTATCAACACATCGCAATGTTTGTTATCGAAAGGGTTATTTATAGTGCTCCTGGGAGTAACGACTGCGGCAGCGGCAGCGGCAGCGGCGCCCGTCGAAAGTCACGTGGCTGCTGCTTGTGTAATTTCCAGCCGGAGACCTGTTAATATTAACAGATTTAAAAGCCGGACTCAAAGTTCAAGGTTGATTGTTACATTATCTACTTATTTTTAGAGGCAGACGGACCCTTTATGATGTTACTGTGTGTGTGTGTGTGTGTGTGTGTGTGTGTGTATGTATGTGTGCTCATTATACAAATCGCATTATTTGCTCATGAGAATCCAGTTGGAGCATTTGCAGTGCACTAGTTCGTCGCATGCTCTGACAGTCGCACAAGTTGACGCTTCATTTGCTCCCAATTGAAAGGCTAAAAAGACTGACGACTCTTGAGTGCTCTCATATGCCAAATGAATACATCATTAGCTGCATGAAATGTCCTTACACACACACACACGCACATAGTTAGAGACGACAAGCAACACAAGTGGCCAAAGCCAACCGAGTGGCAACGAATTGCGACGAGAGCTGCTTTCGTTAACGCAACGGAAACTTCCCGTATCCTGTTGCCTAGCCCGTGGTCGCAGGTTCTCCCTGCTCCTGGTCGAATTGCCCCACAAGTAGCCCTGGTTAGAAGGCTACTTAAACTGCTTAACTTTGAAGTGCTTATGCAACTTGTTAACTAATTATGTGTACAGCAGCAAAAGTTTCCAATACCTATACTCTATTTACATAAAACTCAGGCTGAGATATTTAATACAATTTGGCAGGCATCAAAGATGAAATGAGTAACAACAACAAGTGGATACTCTGTAAACACACGTTTCTACCCCAATTTTTACTAACTCATTTTCTTCTTTCTTTCTTTTCTTTCTTTAAAATAAAGCCAAGGCTAACGACGCCAAAAAGAAGGCTAACTTTACGCTTATAACGATTATAATAAAAGCGGTGTTTTTCAATTTTAGCTCGATAATGTTTTTTTCGATATGTCGACCCATCGATGACACGATCAACCTGATCGTCTAATCCGACGTAATAAAGTGAAATTCTCTTCAGATTAGTGTGAAGACTTTTCTTAAATTGGGAATATAGCTACTTTATTTAACTTGGCCCCAATACTTCAAACAGCCTAGTTAGCAAAGTAGAACCTAATCTGAATTGCACCAAATTAGTTATTTTGTTGTAATTATACAATATTAGTGTGATTTTTATAAATATTTTTACTTATATTATTAAGTTATTAGATAATAAATACATTTTTGGTTGTATAATTTAGCTTTTTTGTATGTGTATTATAAAGCTAGCTTATAATGTAATAAGTATTAATACTTACATATCTAACTTTTGACAGTAGCAAAGTTACCCCGTTTATTGCAAAAGTATCATTAAAAGATGGTAGTCCAATTTGGCACGGCAAGTTTTGATAAGAAAGTCGCCATGGAAATGGCAAACGTAACACACGAACACACTCACACACATCTAGACACACGAACACACACACACACACACACACACATCTTTATGCAGAGCCACACCTGCCCAAAGAAAATCTCGCATAATAATTTACCGTGTTTGTTTTATAAGACTATTAGAGACTCAAAAGCAATTAAGGCTTGCCAAAAGGCAGGCCCAGTATGTTATAATTTATGAGCACGTGGGCGTGGCATTTAAGTATACATATATTTATATATATGTATGTGTCTGAGTTTGCCACGTTTATCGGCACGTTTCTAAGCAGCTTGTTGACAAGCAAATTGTGGCATAAATTCTACTCAAGATGCTCAAATAATTGCAATGAATTTATTTAAATTTAATTTTTAACTTTGTTCCAGCTAAGCCAAACGAAAATTGAGGAAAATTTGTTTTCTATTTGTTCTATACTTTTCAATTGTTTTATAATATTTTTAATAAATTTTATTAGCTCTTAGAAATTTTTAAATGAAATATATTATTACTTATCTGGTGAAGCTAATACAAATCACAACTGCCGAAAAAGCTAATTTAAAAAAAATTAAATTATGCGCTGTTTAGCCCATTTTTGTTGCTCTGACAGTTCAATTTCCTTTGCCGCAAATTTTTATCAATTTTCATCTAAAATAAATTAATGCGATTCCGGTTTTGCATAAATTGCACAAATCTAATTAACACGGCGCGAAATGCGGAGAAGTTATTCACACGGTGGGAATATCACTTTTCAAAATATAATAAAAACTCGTTATCGATATCGAAAACTTTAATCAATCTTGCTGCAGTGCAGGGAATATCCGTTCGGTTTCTGCAGATGGAATTTTTAATTAAACTGTTACCTGCAGCCATATTCAACAAATATCCCAACAGCACGACAGCAGCTGCTCAATAAATTAATTTCTTCTGATTTTGAATGGGCCCGCGCGTCGCGTCTGTTTATATTTGATTCGTAGCTAATGTTATTTAAAATATTTGTTTTAAATATTTCATTCATTACACCAGTTCTAGTCTTCAATTATATTCAATTTTTATTAGATTATCTTAAGGTTTCATGAATTATCTTTATTTATATTTGGCAAAGAAAAGATGTAGCTATACTTAAAAGTACAATTATGTTATTAATACTTTATTTGATAATGATTATACACTTTTAATTTTAAATCATGATATCGATATTCGTGGTTTTGAACACTTGCTAAAAGCTCAGTTAATCGCTTAAATTGAGAAATTGAAAAAGACTTGAAATAAAGTTTTCGACTAACATCAAAAGGCTAAAATCAGTTGTTATTAAAGCAGTAACACAATTAATTGGTAACCCACTTGGCCCACTTCGAACCCTTTTTTCCATTTGCTTAACGATGCTGAAATTAAAATTTACTTTAAGCTTTGTAATTTGGGTTTAATTTAAATGCCAATTGCTTGGACAGGCGGCGAAAAAAAAAAATCACTAAACTTTGCAGACAATTGAAAAAGTAACGGCCCGAAATGAAGTGCAAATACAAAAAATTTTGGCGAATCAAAAGACAGACAGACAAAGATGGAGGGGGGGGGAGATAGTAGAGCGACGAAAGGAATACCCAAAAAGCAATCCAAATAATAAATCACACCTTTGTCACTCAATGCGCCTCGCTTTTTTTTCAATTAAAAGCTAAAATGCCACCTTTGAAATTGCTTTGGCCTTTCGCCGACGCGTCGCCGGGACATGTAATTAGTTGACAAAGGTGTTGTTCGGGGGCTTAATTGAATTTTTATCTCAGCCTATTCTAAACGCTACCCATGAAAGGCTTCAATTAGAACTCAACTCGAATCGTGAAGAGACCAGATGAGTGGAAAAGAGGGCAAAGGAGACAGGACACAGCAACTGTCTGCAGAAGCCATTCAACGACTATGTAAACTCATGCAAATTTCGTGGGTTTTGTTTTATTAGAGTTGAAAGATATTCCTTGAAAAATTAACTAAGAGTGGGGATATCTTTTGAATTCAGTTTAAATTTCAGAATTTAATAAAGTGTAATTTATTTAATATAATTATTGTTAATTGGTTGAAATAGATTATTTCTGGTTTATATGGGTGAGATGGCTTGGCTTGGTTAGATACCTACAATTAAATGATCGGTTGATTAAACTTAATAATTACAATAAACCAAATATATATATAAAAAAGACAAACACTTTTATTTATATTTATCTTATTTATTTTTATCTGTAATAAAATAAACGAAAAACAAATTTTAAATTACCTAATTAAAAATAATAATAATAAAAATTCAATAACTTAAAAACAAAATAAATAAAAAAATATATACTAAAACGCTTAGCATAGGTATATTTTTCGATAATTTGATAATTTTTTTGATAATTTTTGATCACTGTATTAATGTTTGTTTTATAATATATTAGACATATTATTACCGCTATTATATTTCTGTTATTTACATATTGTGATTAAACTTATTTTTAAAGTACAAAATCCCTTCTAAGTATCTGTATATATATATATAATTGAGTAACTTCATAAGAAACTAAATTTAAATTTGAGTATTTTGCATTTATCCAAACCCGTTTGAATTCCTTAAGTATGTTGACGACTTTAAGGCCAGAAATAATTGCTGGCATTGTCAATTTGTATGGAAACAGGAGTCAATTCATAAATTGGCATTTTTATTGAGAATCAACAATGGGGAAAACAGTTTTAATTGCTATTACTAACAGGGAAGGGACTTTGGGGGCGTGGCCGCCCACAATTCTTGTATCTATTGTCACAATTGTTGATGTCTCTTACTTATTTTGTTTTTTTTTTTATATTTTCTAAGCGCTTCATTGTTTCGCTTTTGCTTGTGGCTGGATTTTGTTGTCCATTGTAGCTGTTGTTGGGTTGACAATCATCAGCGTTGTCGTAGTTTGTGGCATCAAGCCGCAGCAATGTCAGCATAAGCCGATTGCGTGGAATTTGCCATTGTCCGGTTTGTCATCGAGTGGGGCACAATTCTACGGGGAATTACGCGTAAACCCCACCACAGACAAGTCGAATGATAAGTCAATTGTTGTCTGGTAGCCGCACTTGTTGTTCCATCGTTCGGTTGCCATCGCAAAATAATGAACGCCCAGTTTCAGATCCACTAAACAAACAATTGACATGCGATTTGTGCAGAGCCATAAAAAACATAGTAATCGAAGAAGAACAAGAAGTAGAGGCAGTATAAGCAATAAAGCAAAAACTGCAACAGAGTTGAGCTCTTGGGGTCTCTATTATTAACTGCATTTAGTTTCAATTTGCGGCGACGATCTAATTGTTCATAACGTCTGCCGACTTGGGCCTGGTCTCTGTTACGCTCTCTGTTTGCTTAGTACACACACACACACACACATACACACACCTACATCCCTCACAGTTAGCACAGACCCAGCCGAGTTTTATGGCCAACAATTGCGCTTAAGTGGACCCAACTTTACGAGCCCTCTAACTGTCTCTTTCTCTTTCTCCCTCTCTCTCTCTCTCTCTCTCTCTCTTACTGGCATTGGCTCTGCCTTCGACTCTGAATGGGACTAAGACTTAGGCTTGGTCTTGTTCTTAGTATTGGTCTTGGGGCCCTCACTGGTTGTTATAGAACAATTCAAAATAGCACGCAAGCCAAATCAAGTTATGTTGTGTCTCAGCGGGTGTGTGTGTGTGTGTGTGTGTGTGTGCGAGTGTGCGTGTGTACGGTTGTGTGTGGCTGGTACGGTTGGGCGTGTGGAACGTCTTCTTGTTGCCACTTTGATGTTGACATGCAAACAGTAGCTCAATGCGACAACAAGTGAGCACGCTAAACAGCAAATGCTAGACTAAGGAATACCCCGTAATAAACAATATTCAATATTCACTTATATTGTATATATTTTATTTACGTCGAAGATAGAATAGAAATATATATAGGTAGCATAGATCCCTTTAACGAGAATTGAGCACAAGAAAATTTTGTTTATTTTATTTTTTTCTTCTATTATTTTAATTATTTTTTACACAAATGTTTATGCTTTAAAAATTGTATTTTTTTTTATTTTTTTGAGAATTTGCGTACATACATTTTAATTTTTATTTTATTTTTTAAATTTAATTGAGAAATTTATAGATATTACTAGCTGTATATTTCGTTCAAATTTTGCAAAAAACTAAGTAAATAAATATTACAAAGTTATATTTCTATCTTGAAGAAATCAAATAAATGTCAAATCCCTGCGTTATTGCATTATAGACAATTGATATTTTATGATAGTCCTTATATTCGCATTGCATCTATAAACTCGTTAGATGAGTATAAATAACATTCGAAGCAATTTTCTGGTAGCTCTTGAAACTAGCTAATACGCCCATTTATGGCTGTGTTCTTGGCCCTAGCCTGTAGCTGTGTGTAGGCCACGTTGAATAAACAGTTGCCATGGGAAATTATTAGAGACAAATAAATTAAATTT
>SCDS01001406.1:0-11298 GCA_004149465.1 Drosophila nigromelanica | reverse complement strand
CGATCCGCTTGGACAGGTCCTTGGCTTCCAGTTGCCATCCTGGCAGGCATAATACTGATTGCAATCCTCCGGATTGAGCCTCAGTTCGTCATCCACGCATTCGGCAGTGGAGCTGTCGGGACAACAGTTGTTGGTATCTGGCACACAACTCTTCAGGTTCTTGTCAAAGAAGTTGCCTTGATCACAATCGCGGGGCACCAATTCACCGTTGTCGCACTTGAAATACAGACGACAGTTATCCGGATCGGCAACTAGCTCGCCTTGCTGGGAGCCATCAGCGCAGCCACAGCCCGTGGGTGGAGCCTCAGTGGTTGGAGCCCCCGTGACTGGAGCCTCCGTAGTTGTCGTGGATTCCAAGTCGGGACACGTGCCGGGTACGCAGTGCAGACCATCTAGAGCAAAGTAGCTGCCATCTGGACAAGTTTGCATGGTTGCCTTCTGCTGCGAGCATATGTAGAAGACGGTGCAGTTCTCCTCATCAGCCACCGCCGAACCGTCGGGTTGGCCAATGCAGAAGTTCTCCCAGCAATGCGAGTAGTCCTCATCATCAACGCACTCTGCCTCCGTGTTATCAAAGTAGGATCCACTGTCGCAGGTCTGTAGCGTGGCTTGATTATCCTGGCAGACGATATAGTCAGCGCAGGACGTGCTGCTGGGGAGGCGATCGCCATTCGTCTGGTTCACGCACTGATTTTGCCAGCACTCAGAGTATGTGTCCACAACGCAGGCAGCGAGCGTGATGTTGAAGTAGCTGCCAAGATCACAAGACTGGGGATACGCCAGCTGCTCATCGCAGATGTAGAAATCGCTGCAGTAACCATTCTTGACCAGGTAGGCGCCGTTCACCTCGTTGGCACAGATGTTGGTGACCTAGGAGCACATCAAATAAATAAACGATTCCACCGGATTCGGTTGGATTCGCTGACTTACCTCCGCCAGGGGCGCGGCCAGGCTCAGTTTGCATAGACCACGTCCTGCGATTGAGCATTTGCCAGTCTTAGGATTATATTCCTTGCCTTTGGGACACTTGATCGAGCGTGCAATATTCTTTGCGGAGCAGCGATAATAGCTGGAACAGCTGCTGGGGTTCGGCCAATGTAACGAGAGGCCTCGTAGCTTGCGATAAACGCATTCGGGATCGGCGGCGCCGGCAAGGGTTGCCACTGCGGTCAATGTAACCACAGCAAGCAGAGTAACTGTAAATGGTTGAGAAATTAGAACTTGTCAGTCGGCTATCACTATATTCGATGTGTGTCCTTTGCTGACCTTTCATTGCTGTGCCAGTAACTAATATTCCACGGCTATTGCTATAATTGTACTCCGCACAATTACCAAAATTTCAAAGCCCTTATATACACATATTAAGAGATCGCAGTTAACATTGATGTTTCCTTATCAGCAAATAGCGATCAGTGTACGCTTATCAGCACTGTAGTTCATGTACAACATACGCCCATCAAGTATTTTTAATTGAGTTCAAGACTTTTGCATCAATTCCGGGAAGACGCTTGTCAGCCACTCCCCATATGTCAATTCGCAGCATCTAATTGGTTATGAATGAACATGGAATGCAAATACTACACAGCTCCCAAAATATGAACAAAATTGTGAGCATTTAAGACTTAGATAACTTTGCATATGTACACAGTTTATTCTTATTAGCTTAAGCACACGCTGTATCGCAAGTTAGCGTCTTTGAGTCCCAGTAGAGATTGGATGGACATGTTTTGATAAAGCCCTGATCGCCATCGCAGTGTATAAACTGATGGCAGTCGTACGGATGTGGCAGGTACTCCACGCCCGGATGGTTTTTGCACATTGTGTTGGCATCGATATAGGCTTCCGTTGTTGTTGGTGTCGGCAATGTACTTATTGTTGTTGTTGGTGTTGATGTATTTGTTGTCGTTGTTGATACTTCCCCCGATGTTGTATTTGGCTCCCCGGTTGTTATCCAAGTTGTAGTCTGCGGCAATCCTGTTGATTGTGTGGAAGTTTTCGGTTCTTCGGTTGGACTGATATCACCTGTGGTCTGTGGCAACCCTGTTGGCGTTGGTTGTGTAGAAGTTTTCGGTTCTTCGGTTGGACTAATATCACTTGTGGTCTGTGGCAATCCTGTTGGCGTTGGTTGTGTAGAAGTTTTCGGTTCTTCGGTTGATCTGATATCAGTTGTAGTTTGCGGCAACTCTGTTGACAGCCCGTTTGTTGTAGTGCTTGGGTCCTCAGTGGGCAGGGTATCAGTTGGAGATGATGCGGTGGTTGATGTGCCCATCGTCGCAGTTGATTCGCTGTTGGTCGGTGTCGATTGAGTGGAGGTCGATTGAGTGGATGTCGATTGAGTCGAAGTTGTTGGTGGCGTAGTCGGTGGGTTGGGCTTAACGCATGTTCCTGCATTTAATGATCTAATCAGGAGTAGCAACTGCAGTGATATAAATATCCACGCGATCACTGAAATAAATATAAATTTCCCTTAATGTTGTGCCGAGGTTAAGGTAATTAAGGAAACTTAACGCCTTACAAAACTCACATTTCATTTTGATCTGTGATCAACTATTTATCTGAACTACAGCAACTGCTGGCTTTTCTCTCTATATTTATATCATTTTCAAATGCGGCTATTGTCGCCTTATCAATATCTAATTAGAATAAAACATGCGAATAATTGTTGTATCTTATCTCAATATGGACACATTTCAATCAAATTCAGTCAAACATCAATTTTCACTAGAATCAACTGAAGGGAGTAAAAAACATGTCAAAATCCTTGAACACTTGTTGACTATTTATTCACTACTATCTCAATATCATTTAATGGTTTAGTGGATATCTCAGCAATATAAAATGAAAAAAAAAAATTGTTAATTATTCATATTTTCAACGCTTTGAACCCCTAACAATGTTTAAATAAAATTTTAATTAAAATTAATTAAATTTGAATATATATTTAATATTATTTAAAATTAATATTATTATTTAAAATTAACATAATTATACATTTTGAGAAAAGACTGCCAATATGTATGCCATAATGCTGTAATATGCATGTATTCTTGGCATTAATTAAAATAAAGTTTACTATAAAATATACCCAAAATTTTGATTTTAATCCGAAGCTGAACTGTTACTGAACGGTCATTTTTCATTAAAATCGGTTAAGTTTTGACAAAATTATTTATGAAAATGAGACAGTTTTCCTTTTTCTATATGCGAATTTTATGTTATGTTATTGGCTTACAAACAATAAATAAAATCTAACAGCCCATGCATTTTAAGCACTACCTAAAAGTATGCAACATAATTTTTTGTTTTTTTTCGGCACCATTTCTTGTTTCAATTTTGCTTAAGCAGCAAATTATGACGGCTTACTAAATAATTAAGCTTATTGTAGATAGCTTGCATTTCAATTTTTTAGTATCTTTTGTTTAAATTTCATAAAATATACGTAATAAATTTAACGCTTATTAAGTTTAAGCTTATTTTTACTTTCGCTTATGTCGCGTTCATCCGTTTTATATATTGTTTATAGTGTTGAAATGCAAATTTTAAAGAAACAAAAAAGTTGTTTGTAGACTTTTTATTGCTAAGCATTTATTCAATTCAACCATAAATATTTCTATGCTTTTAATGGGAATCAGTTAGTTAGTTATTGTGTTTTCTGTAAGAAATTAAAGTCTACACAGCAGCCAAATAGATAAGAACCAAGATATGAGTAAAGTTTACCATTGTTTGGGCTTGACATCGGAGCGAAATAAATCAATAAAAGGCAACAGCAACTGAGCGATAACGCATAGTCTAAGAATGTTTATAAACTGTATTTTTTCTCTTACAGAGTACATTAAAGTACATAACCAAATGGTATTTAACTTTAGAAAAATGAGGCAAGTAAGAGCTCTATTATATTTTAAAAACTATTCTCTCGATTTTATTTATAAAATGTCACAGTCAGAATCGATCACTAATATGTTTAATTCATATGTCTGCAGGGTATTTAATTTTCGCTACCATTCTTTAATTACTTATCAGTAAAGCGAGCGGCACAAAGACATAGCTATAACACTTAAGATATACCTATAACATATTATGGCGAAGCAATTATGAATGTTACAGGCACAGTCAGAGTAATTAAAATGTGATTCTGCTTGGGATTTTTGGCCGAAATCATATAAAAGTCTTTGGGGTTAAATCTGGAAAGACAGTCAAAAGTGTTTATAGAAGGAAGCAATATGAAAGCGTATAGTAAGTAAAGTTTATTTTGAGCAATGATTGATTATATATAATATTCCATTCATAGTCCTAGCACTTGTGGGGTTGGTGATCGTTTTGGGAAGCAGCGCCCAAAGTATTAAAGAGGTAAGCGAATGCGTTGATTTTTAAGAGATAATGAAATCAATAAAGTATTTGGATTTTATTCTTAGCAATGCAAGGGAATTCAGTTCGATATGTTGCCATATCCAGATGACACTACAAAGTTCATTGTGTGCGCCTACGAGACAGCCGAAGTACGCAGCTGTAACGGCACTTTTTGTTTTGATCCCATCCTAAAATCCTGTAGCGAGTCCGTTTGCACCCCAACAACTCCAAGCGACAATAATACTGCTGTCGCGATTTGCAGAAACTTAACCCCAGCGGAGAAAATACCATCGCTGGATTGCTCCCACTTCTGGATATGCTTGGGCGAAATTGAACCGATCTATGTGACCTGTCCCCAGGGCAATCACTTCTCGCGCTCTGAACAGGAATGCGTCTCACCGGCACTGGCCAAGTGCACGACACCGGAAAAGCTGTGCGCCTCGAACACAACTTCCTACGAAGCCGAGAAGTGCAATGAGTACTTTGGATGCGTCAACAAGCAGCTGGTAAAGCAAAGTTGTCCATATGGCTACGCCTACAGTGCCCAGAGCAAAGCGTGTGTTCAGGACCTAAGCAACAGCTGTGCCACCGACGCCAAGCCGGACTGCCGAGATGCCAGCAATGCCAATGCCTACTTCAAGCACAGCGACTGTAGCAAGTTTTACGTTTGTATTCAGAGCCAAGTCTACGAGGGCAAGTGTGCTGATGGCTACGGATTTGACAGCAAGACCTCCAATTGCAGGCAGGGCATCTGTTAAGCCAGATCTTCGGACTGAAAACCAATTTATAAAGCAAAATTAAAAAATACTTTCACTTTCAACATGGTTTTTTATTTTCATTTTGATTGAAATTCCCTAGGGAAGTGCTTTAAACACATATTTTATCGCAGGTGAGCAACTTGGAGTTCCAATATAGGAATTGCGGACAGGACTTTACGAAGGGCAGATAATCGCATTGAATAAAACGCGTGCAGTCACCGGGATAGGGTAAAAAAACGCCCTTCTGCGCAGCACACAGATCGGCCAAATCATTATGTTTATCAGGCGGTGCGGGGCTGGATGGCGCACTTGAACAGTTATTACTCATGTTGGTTTCGCATCGGTGCAATTGGTCATTCCAGTTGGAATTATGTGGACAGTAGAGAGTTCGCGTCTCGTAGTAGCGATTGCAGTCACCAGGGTAGGGTATATACGTTATGTCGGCCAACTGACCGCTTATATGTGCTTGTGGTGTGGACAAGCTATGCAAGACAGACAGCCCAATGAAAATCCAATTTAGGAATTGCACTATCAAAGAAAATGTTTAAAAAATAGCTATTATATGTGAAATACTTTCAATTGACGCAATTTACTCACTTTTGTCTCAGGCAAAAGGAAATCAAGAGTTGAAAAGCTTTTGCACTGCTTTATATACATTTGTAAAGAGCTCTTAACGATGTTTGTCTTATCGACAGCACTTCACATACCACTCAAAGTCAATAGCAATATCAAAAGACAATATAGATGTATAGGATATAAAAAGTACCTTATGCATATATCCATACTTTATATTACTACAATGAATAGCTAAGATTTTACTCATAATATGAATATAAATAAAGAAATCTAAACATATATTTATGTAACACTCGACAACGCAATTTCTGTATTTTTAAATATTTACCAATAATAATTCTAAAATGGTTTTAATTTAATGATAAGAGAGGGCTAAATAAACTGGCGATCAAACTGATAAGACATCATATAAAAGACGTCTGTAAAAATGTAAGAGCATTGAGTACTTGCTCTCGTTTCTGCCGATCTAATCAAGAGTAAGTTGAAATTAATCAAAACCAGGACAAGCGGTTAGCAGTTAATTCCTTTCCTTCACAGCGATGAAGTTTACGATCCTCATTTGCTTGCTAGTGGTTACCACAGCAACTGCCAGCTATGGCGACGCTATTATTGGATCGGTAAGTCGAGGACTCGGAGCGCTAGAGTGAGGTAAAAACAATGTCGTGAATAACAATATTTAACTTTATCCACACAGCCCATACCGGGAGAAGTGGCGATCCAACTCAGTCAGTGCCCGGCCTTTGACGATCCCAACCATGTCGTGATGTTAGCCTATCCCAACGATTGCCGCAAGTACTACACCTGCCTCAATGGCCTCGCTTACGCTCATCAGTGTCCCGATAACTATTACTGGAGCCAGCTGACCTATCGCTGCGACTACAAGCAGTATTCCAATTGCGAAAATACGGAATATCCAGACTTGACACAGTCCGTTACGTATAGCGCTTATCCGGGTTACTGCGATCGCTACTACGAGACTCGTATTTTGCGCTGCCCCAACAACTACCAATGGAACGCACGCTATAAGCGCTGCGACCTGCCACAGTTTGCGGGCTGTGAGGCGTTCCCAGTTACCTTGCCACCAGTTTATCCCCCCCAGACCCCGTATGTGCCGACTGCTGCAACTCCGCCACCTGCACCCCAGTTCACAACGCAGCCAAATTACAGCACACCAATAGACCCGGAATATCAGTGCAGAAACAATGAACTCCAGGCACCATATCTTCCATATCCCGGAGATTGCCATAAGTTCATATCCTGCGGCCCAACAGTTTCTGTGCTCACCTGCCCCAGCGGCTTGTTTTGGGAGAGTAATACCCAATCTTGTGGATCATCCAACATCGGCTGCCTTCCAGAGTTACATTACTGAACTGGCCAATTTCAAAACTTACGATTTTACTAACACCTCTAACAATTATTAACAATAGTGGCAAAAGTTGAAATATTCTTGCAAATCATAAACAAAATAATGTCAAAAAGCATAAAGCAAAGTAATAAAGGTTTTAAAAATTAGCTCAATTATTGATCAATTATTTCCGTGGCAGCTATTCAAGTTTTACATCAATTATTTCTTGGTATCTTTTTGCTATGATTACCTACATGCATGTGTAGTTCTGATATTCCCTTATTGTTCAGTTTTCAGACATCTGTTCACAATTCAACTTAAACAACCGAAAAAATTAACAAAAATCTATATTTTTATAAAATAATTAATAAGACTGCAATATTCTCATTTGCCAATATCATTTTGCCACGCCCTCAGTGAGCGTATCTAAACATTTTATTTTGCGATCTTTAGAGGAGGAGGAAGAGGTCATAAGTAATTTATCTATAAGTTATAAGTAATTTAGCTTTGAAACTGAGGGATATATATATCGATGTTATCGAATTGCCACACCCCCAGCGAGCCGGGTATACATGAGTATATATTTTAAGTTCAAATCCAATATACCCTATTCAGTTCGTGAACAATTCTACTTACATTTTGGCAAATATGTCATACAAGCCGTAAGTTGTTCCATTTATGAATATTTTTATTATAACTATTGCAATTGGTTTTTACAAAATATTACACTTATTTATCTAATTTATTCCTTGTCGATTTAAAAATTGTCATTTATTTAAGTTAATCGTATCAAAAGTAATCTACCGTTATAAATCAACCAAAATAGTTTTCAGTGCTTGCCGAAGAGAATGTGGTCCACAATAGGCGAGCTGGGCATCCATGCAGCGCAAGTCTGTCGGACTAAATTCGTCTTCATCTGGACAGTCGTAGCCCACCGCAATGGGCTCTTGGCACACAATATATTTTGAGCAATTGTGCGGGTAGGGAACTAGAGAGCCGTCAGTTTTGCCATTGCAGATGTCGTTGGGCGATTGATTCGATGCGGTTGTCTTTGTGGCCGGCAACTCAGTTGTTGAGGTCAGAGGTGCCACTGTTGTTGCTGTGAATGTACAGTTGGCGAACCAAGGGGCCATGCAGCGTTTCAATTGAGCACTAAATTTTTGACCCACGACACAATTATATACCACGGGATTGGGCCTGGTGCATTTAATAAACTTGGTGCAGTCATTGGGATAGGGCACTAGATCGCCTTCCTGGACACCCTCACAAGGATCAGGCTGTTCTGTCGTTGTAGTGGATATGGTTGTAATTTCCGTACTAGTCGGAGTAGATATGGTTGTAATTTCCGTACTAGTCGGAGTAGATATGGTTGTAATTTCCGTACTAGTCGTACTTAAATCAGTGGTGGTTAGCGGGGCATCTTCACGACAGGCATCGGGGGACACGTTGATGCCACACTCGCCGCTTATGGGATCGTAGAACTCGCCACTGTTGCACACGCTCATCATGTACACATTATCGTTGATGCAACGTAAATACCACTGGCAGTTGTCTGGATACGGAAGTGTGCCGCCTTCGTTATTCGTGCAG
The DNA here is from genome assembly GCA_004149465.1 of Drosophila nigromelanica. Classification (NCBI taxonomy): domain Eukaryota; kingdom Metazoa; phylum Arthropoda; class Insecta; order Diptera; family Drosophilidae; genus Drosophila; species Drosophila nigromelanica. Next base: position 2,682 of record SCDS01001406.1, on the reverse strand, counting down.
GTGCCAGGCGCAGGTGTCGGAAAAGGTGGCAACTCTGTGCTGCCTGTTGACTCGCAGCCACTTTGCTCCCAGTCCACACACTGCTGAAGAGCCTCACTGAAGTAATAGCCGTGGGTGCAGTAAAATGCTATCGGCACCGGCTCTACACATATAACATATTTACTACAGTTATCCGGATAGCTCACATACTGACCGTTTAGCAGTCCAGAGCAGATGTCCGTACTTGGTTGATCTGTATTTGGTGTTGCTTTTGTTGTTGTGAATTGAGTTGTTGGTGTCTGCGTTGTAACTAAAGTAGTCGGTGATTTTGGCGTTGTAGGTATATAGCTCTCCTGGCACGCTGTGGGTGACACATCCTGTCCACAATCGCCCGTTGCCGGATCATACCAAGCATTATAAATGCAGTTAACAATGGCCATCTCTCCATTGCCCAAGCACAAAATGTACTTCTCACAGTTGGTGATTAGGGGATACGAGACGCCTAGTTCTTGATCTGCACAGAGCTCGCTTGGGCTTAAAGTGGAGCTGGAAGTGGTGCTTGTTTCTTCAACTTCTAGACAAGCTGTGGGCGACACATTAGGTCCACAATCCCCCGTCTTTGGGTCGTACCAAGCATTTACTGGACATTTCGCTTTGACAGACTGATCATCGCCCAGGCAGAGAATATACTGTTGGCAGTCATCTACATACGGAAATGATGTGCCTAATGCTTGGTCCTGACATTCGTTGTATCGTTCAGTAGTTGCTTTAGGCACCTCCGTAGTTGGCATAGCAGTAGAAGAAGAAGAAGTTATATCGTCATAGCACTCAACCACATCCGGATCGTCACAGACAAATAAAATAGGATTGAAAACATAATGGTCGGGACACTTATGGATCACAGCTTGCTGATTGATGCACACGATAAACTCATCGCAGTACCAAAGAGAAGGCAGCACAATTCCATTGGCTTCACCCATACATTCGTCTACTTTGCTACAGTTTACTGCTTCCGGAGTGTCACAAATCTGTAGATCCTTGTTGAACAGCTTACCCGTTGAGCAATACTTCAGCTCTGCGCGAGAATCGCTACACGAAATATACGCAGCACAGTTTTCCGGGTATTCGTAATAGCCAGTTGGCAAGTGTTCACAATAGTCTGAATCAAATATCGTGTTTATTTTAGATTTTCCTGCAACAGTTGTTTGAGTAGCAGATATCAGCAGCAATGCATTTATAAGCCATTTCCAGTCACAAGCTATAAGAGAAAAGCAAAATTTGCATATTAGGAATAAACAAATAAGAGTGCTCTGTTCGATATTAACCTCTCGAACTTCCTTTTTTACATATATATACAAAGACAACAATATTGTTAGTTATCAAAGTTAGCGTTTTTCTATTCTATATTAAACAGACCTATCTATCACTCTCCAGCTCGTATTAATACACCTAGAAATTAATCTTATAGCCGCTTCCTGTCTCGGGCAAAACGAAAATAAATATAATAGATGTATGTACATATTGTAGGTTGCCTTTTATTTGGCACTTGCATCATTTATTTTCAAAATTACATTCAATTACATGTAAGTTTCCGTTTTATTTGTAGTCCTGTCGTCAAATCATACTGTGTCTGCAATTCATAGAATAGTCGCTATATGCTTCTATTTCTGAACACATCCTGTGTTCTCCGGAAGATCGCAGATGCCCTTCTGGCCATTAAAGTATCTGTCACCGCAGCTGACCCTAAGTGCCTTTTCGTGGCGGCAAATATAGTAGTCGTTACAGCGTTCCGGGGAGGCCAAAAGGAAACCGTCGGGTTTTCCAATGCATATGACTTGAACCTGGTTATCGCCAGCTGAAAATCCTTTTGTTATTTGAGTCACTTCTTTGAGTGGTCGATAGCTCGGACGGGCACGAACAGGTTGCTTAGCCGAAAGGACTTTGCTTGACGACGCCCCTGGGCAAGGTGTTGTTGGTATCTCTGAGATGCAAGCAGTTGTTGTTGGAATGCATGTAGTTGTGGTTGTCGTGCTACATGTGGTGGTGGTGGTTTTTGTGGTTGTAGTAGTTGTCGTGCTACAAGTGGTGGTGGTGGGTTTTGTGGTGGTTGTAGTAGTTGTCGTGCTACATGTGGTTGTGGTTGTTGTTGTCGTGGTAGTTGTTGTGGTTGTAGTCGTTGTTGTTGTTGTTGTCGTGCTACATGTAGTAGTGGTTGTTGTTGTCGTGGTAGTTGTTGTTGTAGTTGTCGTGGTAGTAGTTGTTTTAGTCGTTGTTGTTGTCGTTGTTGTAGTTGTCGGGCTACATGTAGTAGTGGTTGTTGTTGTCGTGGTAGTTGTTGTGGTTGTCGTGGTAGTAGTTGTTGTAGTCGTTGTTGTTGTCGTTGTTGTAGTAGTGGTTGTTGTTGTCGTGGTAGTTGTTGTTGTGGTTGTCGTTGTTGTAGTTGTCGTGCTACATGTAGTAGTGGTTGTTGTCGTTGTGGTCGTTGTCGTGGTAGTTGTTGTCGTGGTAGTAGTTGTTGTAGTCGTTGTTGTCGTTGTTGTTGTTGTTGTCGTTGTTGTTGTCGTGGTAGTTGTTGTTGTGGTTGTCGTGGTAGTAGTTGTTGTAGTCGTTGTCGTTGTTGTTGTCGTTGTTGTAGTTGTCGGGCTACATGTAGTAGTGGTTGTTGTTGTCGTGGTAGTTGTTGTTGTGGTTGTCGTAGTAGTA
>SCDS01001405.1:0-11320 GCA_004149465.1 Drosophila nigromelanica | reverse complement strand
CGGACATGGCTAAATCGACTCGGCTAGTGATGCTGATCAAGAATATATATACTTTATGGGGTCGGATATGCTTCCTTCTGCCTGTTACATACATTTGCATAAAACCATTATACTCTTTTTTACCCATTTTCAATGGGTTCAGGGTATAAAAATGTATGTGCACAATTGCCATTAGCCAATTGCCTTGGCCAGTTGCAATTAACAAATGCGAATTACATGTGAAATTGTGCAAACAATTCTGCAATTTGTTTGGCGGAAGTGCATGACACACTTTGGAGCGCACTTTTAGCCCAACGTTGACCCGAGGGGAGGGGGGTATCTGGTGCTGCTGCTGCTGACGCTGACGCTGCTAAATCGACGCAGAATTGCGGACTTGGTTTTTTGGGGGCATTAAATATGCCTTAATCGCTTTAGCACGATCGTGAGACAACATGTCGTCAATTATATCTACGCGCGATCATCAGCCGCCAGCCGCCAGCCGCTAGCTTGCAACCTTCTCCTCCAACCCCCTGTCCAGTGCCGAATCGAACCCCTTAATCCCCCCTTCGCAACTCCCCTGTATGTGTCCCCTTTTGCTTTTGCTTGGACTGTGTCTGTAAACAAATCTGCGCACAATTTGCTGCAGTTGCAGATATTTTTTTTTTGTGAAGCTGAAGCCGGTTGAAGCCTCTTGCATGTTTGCTGAGTCTCGCACATTTGTCTGCAGTCCGACTTGGAGCTGGGAGATGGCAGCTGGAATTCGGGGAGAGGGGAGAGGGGAACGAGGGCAGCGGTTGGTCGCCCGTCGTCCGTTGTGAACGTGCTGATCGTGCGCTCGAGAGCAGGCAGCACAAAGTGTTTAAGATTTACGTTCAGTTTTGATCGGCCTGGACCTCCCCGGTGCGGTATTAATTTTTGTATACCCTGGCCAAGGGTATTACAATTATGTCACTGACTGTGTAACACATAGAAAGAGACGATACACAGAGTCTATATACTTGGTCAACAATATCAAGGGTTAGTTTTTCAATCATAATCTCTACTATGATTTATTTATTTATTTACAAGACCAATCATAAGGTTGAAACCTTATGACGGGTGTGTGGACTAGCTAGATATACGTATTAAAAAATAATGTGGAACTTATTATTTAAGTCACAATAGAGTTAATTTACAAGTTTAGTGTTTTGGGGTGTTTGTGTTATTAAGTTAGTTAGATGGTGTTATAAAGTTGTATTTTTTTTAGAAATTTAAGAATTTTGGTTATGTTTGCTTCAGGGGGGCTTGCTGGCATATCTAGTGGATTAATGTGTTCAAAAATTGTTGTTTAGTATTGGCAATGCCCCATATAATAAATATAAGGTTTATATTGAGGGTGTTGTTGACTCTACTATGATATTGGATCCAAATTTAGCAGACTACTCTATTATTTATTTATGATTACTTGTAGAAAAATGTAACTAAATTTGTTCTACATTAAAAAAAACCTCTTTTACACGAGGTAAAAATCTAGTGGCAAAAGCACAAGCCATACGATTTCACGATATTTATTTTAACACATAAACAATTGCAAAAGTTGCTATTTACAAGGGTATTTAATGTTCGGCACCAGGAAAACAAATATATTTTCTTGTTCTTTCGTTTATATGCAACAAGAAGGTGCCCAACAAACTGGGTGTAGACCAGACCAGACCAGGCCAGGCCAGGCCAGCAAATGTGAGCTAGTCGCCAGGATTGGGCGCCATTTTGCTGCAGTCGAGTTGAAGCAACACCTGAGCTGCCCACACTCGACTCAGCCTCCCCCGTCCCCCTCTCCCCCGCTCGTTTCTTCTCTTTTGCTCCCATGCGTGTTTAACGATAATCGCGCGCATTTTTACAACTTGATCTGAAGCTGGCTCGGCACAGCATCTAGATAAGGTATTTTGCCACAACCAGAGGATTGTTGCTTTAGAGAATTGTGTTTGTCGTCGTCGTTTTTGTTGTCATTTGTCGCCAGTTGTTGGCTGTCTTGTTAGCTCGACACTCAGGAAGCGACCAACATTGCCGAATTGAACATTGGCGATGCGTCATGCAACTAAGTTTGTGGCCTACAATTGGGTCAAGTCTTATTTTGCTGATACCCGATTTCGATGGGGCTCGACAAATGTCGCTGTCAGCGCATGCCAAAGGTCTGATTCGCAGTCGCAAAGGCATTTTTTTTTTCAAGCTGATAGCCATCGTGCCACACGAGCCACACCACTCCCCACCCCATCCCACCCCGCCCCTAAGTCCACTTCACTCCAACTTCACACAGACTCGATAAACTATTCTATGCTAATTTCAGAGGAAAAAACCGCTGAGGCATGCGCTTTGCTACAAATTGCACTAACCACAACAAGATACATTAAATAGAATAACGAGCCAAGGAGCCGAGGAATTCAACATGTCTGCACGAAGTGTAAAATTCGCTCATTTTTTTTTTCAACAAGCAAAAAAAGAACTCTGAATAAATTACGAAATATGCCAGACCAGCAATTGCAGTTCATTCAAAAAGTCATAACGGTAGCTGAGATATTTTTAATAAACAGCTAACAAATAGCTACTTTTGTTATCGAAATATAATTTATTTTACCAGGAATTTAAATGTAAGAAATATTTTCTATATTCTAATAATATTCTAAGAAACCGATTTTTGCAGTAATCAAAATTTGTATTGGATCGTGATTTGATATTTACACATTCAATAATGAAACAAGTAAAAACGCTGGAGTCGGGTGTAACCGACAGCGCAATTCAAGATATCGATTTGGCTATCGATCAGTGAGCTTTACAAATATACAAATTTGTCGATTTTAATCTGTCTGCAAAACTGTCGGTTATCTAACTTATATGTAATCCAAGTTTCTCACAAACCCAATATACTCTTTTCGAGTAAAAATAGACTGGGCATTTTTACTTTCATAAACAATTTCAGAATGAATTGATTGCATTCATATTTTCTGAACTTTTAGTTAAATAATAATTTATAGTTGATCGAAATGCAATACTATTAATATGTCCAGATATTATGAGTCAGTTTGGTTATAATAGAGAAATTAAAGTCGAGACTCTTTGTGATTACAAAGCACAAACTCATAAAACCCAATATGCTATAAAACCGAATGTTGAACCCACTACTGTAGAAGTCTATAAAAAAAACACAAATTATTTTTATAAACGCCTTAAATGCCAGCAGAGTTTTTATGAATCAAATTCGAACAATGAAACAATGACTTGGACTATTTGTGAGTGGCCCCTCTGAGATGTACCGAAAATAAACCGTGCCAGAAATTGCATTTTGCGCTCTATCAGAGAGGCATGCCACTTGCCAAGAGAGGGGGAGGGGGCTAGGGGAAGAAATCAGTCTCCGGGCAGCTCTCGGCCACCGGGGTAGCCTCGGAACGCCTCGTTTATGCTTTCATTCCGCTGAAAATTATGCGGAACCCGTGTTTGTGTTTGAGGCACGCGCCGATGGCACTGCAACCGCTGCGGGGGGCATCGCAGAGCGAGTGATGGACGGAGAGGGGGGCGAGAGAGGGGGAGGGGCAGTTGCTTTTGCTAACATTGCCATGGTGACCTCAGCTAAACAAACATTGGTCAGGAATTTTCATTAAAAGCCGGCATTCGAAGCCCGTGCACGGAAGAGCCACCCAGTTGCTCAGTCCCTCAGTTCGTCCGTTCGTCAGTTACCCAGTTCCTCAGTTGCCCAGTTGCCCGGACAACCTGCCACCCACGTAGACCCGTGCCGGCAACGAAGTGTGTCAGCTGTCACTTGGCATAGGCATCAACACCGATGAACACGCCCGCTCTTAATGCCAACGCTGCAGAGGGGCGAAGACAGCCGGGCAGGTTGATATACCCTATACTTAGCTAGCAAAGCGGGTATATTCAATCTGTCAGTCGAAATACCTGCAAATTTGCCTAAAATCAGTTGTTGACTATGTTATGCACATTTACAGGATATCTGGCTAACCCATATGTGTAAATAATTGTTTAAGAAGGCACAATAACAATTGGATGTCATGTAGTTTAAGTTCTTGTATTTAGCTGATAATTATATGATAATTAAATATACAGGATATTCTCGTCGCTTTACATTTACATTTAGAGGGTATCAAACTATCAATATTAGTAAATATAAATTGATGAAAGAAATGATACCATATGGGTAGCAAATAAGATTCCAGTGAAATGGTGAAACTATAAACTAAGTTATAAACTAAGTTAAGTAACATTACAGGGTATAAAATATGATTTACAAATTTCTAAAAATATGTTGCCTCTTATTTACAGCACATACCATATATCCAAGTTATCATTGAAATAGTATATTTAGCTTTGCCATTTATTTTTACAGGGTATTTGCGTTATCCAATACATGTTTCGGGCTTTGGGCAGCGTGCGGCTTGTTTTACCTGTGGGAACGACTCTCTAATTAATTTAATTATGCGCTCTCGACTTGCGCGTGTCAAACACGCCACAACAACAACAACATCAGCAACAAATTAAATAGTCACGCCTGGGCGAGCTCTAATCAAATGCGGCCCTGTACAGTGAACACCAGCCGGCGCAACCGCCCGCAAGTATGCAGCATATGTTTTTCTCTTCGCCTTTGTGGTTGTTGTTGTTGTTGTTGTTGTTAAGCTGTTGCCAGGCCTATGAAATTTAATTTGCCAGCATCGTACAAAAAAAAGCTGTAGAAAAAAGCAACCCCTCAACTGAACTCAACTCGACTCGAGCATCGCTGACAAATTGAATTTGTAAAATTGCGCAGTTACAACAACAAATCATTGGACCCGGGCTCATCCCAAGGGGGTCGGGGTGGCCGGCTCGGGGTTGAGGGGGTGGGTTGGGTAAAGTGCTGATGCGGATGCTGGCAGTGCGGTAATCCTAGACCCAAGCCCATGTTACGCTCGTCTGAGCGGCCTTTCCAACTTGGCCCTCGGCTGACTTTCGCGAAAGTGAAGTGAAATTGTAGCCCGCAGGGGCGGTGGGGCGTGACAGCTAACAAACAGGCTCAAACACACACATAACAACAACAACAACAGCACACTCACACACACAATTATTAACACTTATTAATGTTGAGGTTTTTATAGATGGCACCCCTGGGCCTCAATTAAAGTCCAAGCTCTCAGCAGCTGCCTCAAGTGCCAGTCGCACTTCAGCTGAGTTCTGGCCCCCGAAGTGGGAAGTGGACTGGGGGCGTGGCAGCCACTCTTGTCGCTTTAAGTAGTCATTAAGATTGAGTGCGATAAGATTTTTATTATTTTGATAGCGTCCCGCACAGCTGGCACTTGATCGAAATCTATCCCGGCCCAATCCGCATCAACCCCTCTGAAGTTCCGCCAAACCTCTGACTTTGCGAGCTCGTTTTATGGTTCACTGCCTGCGCGATCTAGGAGCTAACCAGCCGACAGGCTATTGACAGCTATTGTCCCCTAATTAAACAACAATGTTGACCTATTCTCAAGATGTCACGGTCAAGGTTCAATGCGCCGAAAAAAACATTTTGGGACAAAAAAAATTGCTATATGTCAAAAATCATTGCACGAAATCGGAGGCTTTGTTTGCTAATTAAAAATATTATTGGCCGGCGAACAACCCTCGGGAAAGTGTCTTAACCCTTTTCGCAAACGCATCTTAACCCTTTATCAAAATCACCCCCTTGGATAATGAACTGCGCCTAGTTCAAGTTCAAGTTAAAGTTGGAAAAGTGTTGTTGAAAGTTACGAAATATATTTATATTTTGAAGATGATTTCTCAGAAGACAATTTTTAATTATAGTGAAATATTAGACGATAAAACATGCCTGTTCAATATCTTGTTTTAGATTTTTAATAATTATTTGCAGTCCTTAAAAGTACCTCGGAAAGCTCGGAAAGTTTAGATTAAACAAAACCTAAAAGAGACAAGTGACTGCTTAAAAAGGTTAGATTGATATAAATCCTTAAGTAAATATAATCAAAAATAATATTATATATATTTGTAATAAAATGGTCTTTTCTTTAGGCAATTTTTATAATGCTTTAAAACTTTTTTAATACTTGGAAACCAACAGTTTTTAAGCTGAAAAAATAATATAATATAAATATGAAATAGTTTTTAGCATTGAGCTAAATTTTTGTGTAAATAAAAGAACTTTGGGAGCTGTTTTATGCTCTGCAAATAATATTTAGTGCGGTAACAGATAGAAACAGCTTGGATCAGTGGATCACTGCCTAGTATCTGATTCGTTTTATTGGAATCAAACTGTGGCACAAACTGTGCCAACTGCAACAGCGACAGAGTGCGAATGGGCAACTCAATACCAGAACGGTCGTCGCTATCAATTACCCGACTCTCGAGGCAACCCTAGCGCTCGAAGGGATCGGTTTCAGCACAGACCTTGGCCACATTAACACTGGCTGTGCTGCTCTTGCGATTGCGCCGCAAGCATAGAATATATATACAGAAATTTATATAGATATATGTACATATATATAAAGATTGTATATAAAATAGAAATAAAAATAGTTGATTATTTCCGTTAGACTTAATTACTTAAATCGCAAGGCCGTTGCTGAGCTGTAGGATATCCCATTACAAATATGCCAAAAAAAAGAGCAGAAAACCAAGTAAGCGTGCTCTAGTCGAGAGTGACCGACTGGTAGGTGCCCTGCACTTCTACTTATCGATACACTATTTTATTATACCCTGAACCCATTGAAAATGGGTAAAAAGGGTATAACGGTTTTGTTAAAATGTATGTAACAGGCAGAAGGAGGCATCCCCGACGCGATAAAATATATATATTCTTGATCAGGACATGCGGACATGAGAATTTGTGTATGTATATATAATTGCAAATGGGATGAAATATTTATGAAGACCGATAGAAGGGGTTCAGTGTATCTCCTAGTCGGGCGGCCCCGATTAGAGCCTTCTCACTTGTTTTTATTTCATTAAATGATTTTTTTGTTCGATCATTATGAAAATGGTTGGGCTTAAAGTTGGTATTCAATTGTGGATATATACCAAATATCTCTACTTTCATCGAGGAAGCCTAAACAGAATGGGTCAAGGGATACACATACATACATATATATTTTATGGTATCAGAAATAGGTTTTACTGCCTGTAAAATACACTATCAGGACTATGACATGCCCATTTCAACTATTTCCTAATAGTACAGGGTATTTTAAAACATACAAAGCAACTGTTAATAGCAAATACACGTTTTAACGTACAGGCCAAATTTTTGCTGTTGCCATAGAACAGGTGCCAGGATTTTTTTAGGTACTCTGGGAGCGATCAAAGAACTATCGAATTTCGCATTACCGCTTTGCCAATCAATGGGCAGAACGTGAATGATTTGTTGTTGGCATTTTGGCTGCCAATTGTGCGGCTCACGATGCAGTTTTCCATTTCCCAGGGCCGCAAAGACTCGAAGGAAAAAATTTGTGCAGCAGGAAATTTGATATTTTTTGCCGAGTGTCCGGAAAAACGTTAGGGGCCATGGCAGAGGCAGAGAGAGCCAGACGCATAGGAGCAGGCAGCCCGCTATTTCGTGGTAAAAATTATGAAAATAAAATAAAAATGAAAATTGTAAGAAAAACTGTCACGACTGCTAACGAGCAATGCGATCGCTGGCAAGTCAAAGGTCGCACGCTGATTGCCGACAAATTTGTCTCGAAAACTTGCGAGCCGCTTAATTGCAGGCACAGAAGGAGAGAGGGTTGCGCCCCGGCTCCTCGACAGCAGCTGGCCTATCTGGCTGTCTGGCTGGCAGCCTGTCTGCGCCTTTGACTGACAACAGCCACACCTAAGTAAACCCGAAGATAACTCGACAGCAACTCATCCTCCATTTAGCTCCACCAACTGCCAACTGTCACTTGATGAAGAGCTGAAGGAAATCTTTAGATTTAGTTCAATTCAACATATCTACGAACTGAACTGCGTTCTAGATTATAATTTTTTTATTTTTATAATGTCTCTCCAAACTTTTCGACTTTCAAATCATGTGGTCATTTAGTTTAATTCCAACATTATTTAGAAGTTCAAGTTTAATATTTCATTTCAGTTCCATCTCTTTTTAGTAGTTCATTTGAGTCTCAACATTTCAGTGCAGTCACTCACTTCGAAAAACTTAAAAAAAATTCGAATTAGTTCTGTTGATTTTTAATTTTTTTTAGGATGAAAAACTACTGAATTTTAATAGTTAATGAGTACCAACGGGAAGATGATAAAAATTTCAGTATTATTCAGTAGCTGAATTATTAATCCAATAGAGTTCCAATAGAGTTCGATTAAAAACAACTAAAGGATGTTGTTCCTATCTGAATATCTGGTAATGTAACTGTAAATTTAGTATAAGTGAACTGCTTAAACATATGGAACTTAAGATAACAACTCTGCTTAATTGAACCGGAAATGGGACGCGAACTCTGTTCGCGTTTTGTTTTCACAGGCTGCGCCCACTTGACCCGGTAGCCCCGTGCGACGACACTGTCGACCAAAATCAAAGTGCCGAACGAGTAACGCGTCGGATCGACACCATTATATGGGGTATATGTATACCCCTTGCTCGGGGCAACAGTGGAGTGGGGCATGCTCATGTCAAATTCGTGCCGTGCAACAAAATGTTTTACATCAATTTCGAGCAAAGTGCCGCGCAACGTTTCCAAGAACGCAGCGAACAGCAACTGGAATTATCCCCCATCAACAGCCCCAGCCCCGACCTCATCATGATCATTATCATCATCATTACGATCATCATCAACGCAACTGTCAAATAATTATGACAAGTTCATTTCGTCGTACTTTCGCTCATTTGTTTAGTTCTCATTTATTTTGTTCTTCCATTTTTCGCTTCTGTTGTTCCGCTTTAACGAGAATTGTTGTAAACGGAGAGGCGCATCCCCCAGCAGCGCCTCCCTCTTCCCTAGCTGTTAGTCCCCCCGCCCAGCACCAATTATCGGGGCGTTGTAAATATGCGCGCTTTTGATGTGACAGTTGCCCGAGGTTACGTTTGGCGGCGTGTCGTGTAAAAGCTATAGATGCACTTCATGGAGATCTATATATCGTTCGGTTACTATGTGTATACTATGTGCATATAAAGCTGCAACCATCCGCTGTTGATCGACAGTTTGTCATTTGTGGTACTGAAAAGTATGCTACCAAAAAATATGTCCCAGCTATTATATGGGGATATAACCTGGAACGGGGACAAAGAACTACGGGGCTACCATCCAATTGTAATTTCATATCAAATATATAGTGTACAGCTGTACAAAATTATAATGTTTTAAAACCACAAGTTTACTGAATGAAAATACCCTTAAAAATATTGAGATATTATTATCATTTAGACACAACATTCTAATCGAAATTTAGTTAATAGTTCTTCATTTTGTAACTTAAATTTTTATTTAAATTCGAAAATTCAAGTTTAAGCATATATATATTTCCCATTAAAATTTGTTGTATGGAAAGGAAAATTAAAATTTTGTAAATTATAAACATCCTCAGGAGCGAAGCAAATTAATTTTTGCGCTTAATAACATCTAATAATAGCTATAAATTAAAAAGGAAACCATATCTTTAACAATAAATAATAAAAAAAATACTGTAATAATAAATTTAATTTTAATAGTAATTAAAATAACAAGTTGGTTTTAGATAGAGTAATCATATTCACAACTTCAATTGTTGAATTTGACTTTATCTACCAAACACATATCATCAATAAAATGGCCATTCGTGTGTCCGTGTCCAGTTCTTGCGTCAACCGAAACTTTCAACCGGTCTATTTTGATGATGAAATGTTGAAAATCAGGCAGTACGAGTAAAAATAGTAGGCACGCAGCTATCTTTAGCCCAGACACAGCTCACAATATGCTGTCGAATGTGACAATTGATTTGGTGCAGACCCCGACAACTGTCTAATGCCATCTTTTTGGGCTATTTCTGGCACTGTCTTTAAATTTAGACCACTTCGGGATATGAGTCAGAGCCATGAAAGATCCTGGGCCAAATATTTGCAGTCATTAGTGGGCATTAGGCGTAAAATGCAACGAAAATAAACCCCGGCCGGAAGGATATCAGGAGCAGCATCATGGAGGATTAGTCGACAGGCAGGTTGCTCTAATTTTTAGCTGGCACGGCTGACAGGCGACATAAAACAGGATAAAAGGGCTAAGCGACGGATTATGTGCCAAAGCAACAGCAACAGGAAAAAAGAACAAAGGAACTGCCTCGAGCCATGGACTTAATATGAGCCGTCTCTCTCCTCGTCGCATTTGAGTGGCTGCCACTTTGCATTTTATGTAATCCAAGTAACTTACATGCAAATTTATGGCATATATTTTGTGGTCTGCAGCCAAGAATGACGTCAGCCCCCGAGTCTGATAAGCCGAATTATGTCGGACGTAGGGGAGACGATAAGCAAAACAAACACACGCAACAAATTTGACAGTTCATGTGGTGGGGTGAGGGGAAATATTTAAAACGATTTGGGATATGCCTCAGAGCCAAAATTATATAATGGAAATCATTTAAAATCAATATTTATGGACTAATAACAAAATCACAATATGAAAATAAAATAGAATATACCCCTTGGTTTACTACAGAATTTAAATCTAGCTTTTATAAGTATTACTTCAATAAAGTTAAAAGATTTGGCATTCTAAAGGACAAAACAATTTATAAATTTTTTATTTAAAATTAATAATTAGAAAAATAAAATCGGTATAGAAAAAATTGAAAATATTTGCTAAGGATAATAAAATTTATGTTTTTATATATACTTCTAATTAAAAAAAATAACATGAACAAGTAAGAACGTTGCAGTCGGGCGGTACCAACTGCGTTATACTCGTTCACGTTCTTAATTATTATTATTTTTAAAAATTGCAGTATTGTGTAATTTGCGTGGTGCTGGCGGTGGGTGAAAGTGGAGGTGGGGGTGGGGAGTCGTCGCGGATCTGTAAAGGAGGCGACCATTTATCTACCCTCAAAATTAGGTAACTCTAGCTCAAAAACTGCGGGAGATATAGGCATATCTGATTTTTTATGGCGGGGGCGCTGGGGGGCGTTACAGTGGGTGTGGCCGGGATACCAAGGTGGGAATCTTTTTAGGAGGTCGTTGGCTATCTACATACCAAGTTTGGTGACTCTAGCTTTAAAATTGTGGACTTAATCGATTTGCGATTTTAGGTGTTATCGGTTTGCCACGCCTCCAGTGGGCGCAGCCCAAAATCCTTAACACTTTATCTGACGCGGGCACACACGAGTATATATCCAAAATTTCAAGTCTCTAGCTTCAATAGCGGCGAAA